>JABFFC010000385.1:0-23824 GCA_013623535.1 Fusarium penzigii
GGGGGGGGGAGGATGAATAGATGAAAGAAAACAGGGACGAATAATGACACTTACAGCAGATATAGAATTCAAGGGAGACATGGTCAAGGCGTCATAGTACAAAGACTTTTCGCCGTGGTTGACCCAGTCTTGTCCTTGGGCAGCTTCTTTAATACTCCTTTGAAGTGACTCTACGTCAGACTGGGTAATGGGATCCTCGACCAATCCAGGGCTTGGCTTAGATTCATTAATCTCGGGAGTATATTCGTTGACAGTGTTGTAAACCATGGTGCTTAGGTTAACCCCCCTCGTCCTCGTCTTTGTCCTTGACCTCTGTTTGTTTCCCTGTCCTCACTTCCTATTCTCCCCGTATCTCGGAAGCAGAGTTGACGCTTATTCCAGACGATGGATCGAGTTCCCTAGGATGATTTGTAAGATGGTGGTTGGCAAACTTGTAAGTCAAGGTGAATTGGTAACAAGGGAGAAGAATGACAGCCTCGGGCCGGTACGCGGCGTGCGGTTGTAGGCGGGTTTTCTAGTTTGGGTTTAGGTTGATCGAACAGGCAGAAGACATCTGTGGGGGTGGGGGAATAGGTAGACACTGAGATGAACGAATATCATGCCAGCGGGGTGTTGAATTGATTATCTTATCTCATTCTTTATTCACACTCTCAATGGCCTATTACGATAATCACTTAGCGAACGATATTCTTATATACTAACCTGTCATCTTGATCATTTCCATTGTTAATTTAATAGTTATATCTGCTACCTGTGGTATACCTACTTAAGCACCCCATGTACCTGGTAGTCAGAGGATAAACACATATCAACACATCATGTCTATGTCGCCTATATCTACACCTCTCGAGAAAGTCCTGTTCAATTGCTAGCCTAGTCTATAAAATGCCAGACGCTCATTATCCCAGTGATGTGAAAATAGAAGCCCAGATAAATAACTGAATCGCCAGGCATATATTACTAGATCATCATTGTTCCATTATCCGGTTCTCGAATCACCCTGATTCGACCCCTCAGCTCATTTCTTCTCTTCTCCTCGCGCGAGGTCTGCATCGTTCGCGCTCCATCTCGTGCACTGTGGATCAGCTCCTTCACTTGATCACCTGTCCTAATAAGTATGCGTGGCTGCTGTAGTCGGCCTGGGTGCCGTGGTGGAATACGGGGCGCCTCTGAACAAGAATGATCATCGCTCTTGCGGACAAAGAAATCCTTGATAACTCCTTTCATGTTGTTCTCGTCGTCGTCCTCCTCGTCGTCCGTTACGTCAAACACGCTGCGAGGTGAAGACTCTGTGCTCGCCTCGACTGGCGCGGGAACAGCCGGTAGAGACGAAAGCTTCCGAGGAGTGCTCGCCACCACTTGAGATGATAAACTGGAGCGTTTCGATACTGAGGCGCCCCGGCTTTTGTGAAAGAGCGACTTGGCCGAGAGGCTGAAGCGCCTGGGCGTCTCGCTCCGAGAGCGCGCTCGATCAGGGGTCAGACCGGCAGCCGACTGGCGCCTATCCGAGTTGGCCAGACCCGTTGCAATACGATGGTATTCATCCGCAACTTCGATGTCGCTGAAGTAATTGTATGAGGTACTTGCTCGCCAGTTCATTTCCCCTTCAAGAAACTGGTCTTGAAAGTCGGAGACTGATTCTAGCGGCTTAGTCGTGCAGCTCAGTCTGGACTTTGTCGCTTTGAGTGATGATGAGCGCCTGATGGGCTGGCAAGATTTTGAAGCTATCGAACTTCGATTACTAGCCATGCTGCCATAGTCTGATTCCAAAGGAGGAATACTTCCTCCCGAATATCTTGATGAGCGATAATGCATGTCCTCAACGTCCTCTTCGTCAACGATAATGCTCATTATGGGATAAGAATAGTCGTTAGTTGCGCTGTGTTGAACTGTTCGCCGTTTTGTCTCGGGGGAAGCTGTTCTGTGAGGAGACGCGGTGCCTCCTATGTCGGTGTCGATGTCGTGGCCCATCAGCTGCTGTATCTTATGCGATGCCCGACGCTCTCGAAGGGCGGTACTTGATATACTCATGCGTGCGGCCTGTTTCACTGAGAGGGATCGAGGAATATTAATGGGAGGCTGTTGTGGGAGTTGTTGTGGGTTGTTGCCAAGACCGGAAACCTTTGGAAATATTCTCAGTCTTGGTGCTGGTGGATGTGTCGGCCTTGATGTACTTCTTTGTGGAATTGGCGGCGATTGCAATAGTGGCTGCGAGTGATAAGAATACAAATCTTGGGGTGGCAGGGACACTTCCAGACCACCCGACGAGTGTGCATAACTTGTCATGCTGAAAGAAGGAATCCGTGCGCTCTATGAGCGAGACACTCGAGTTGAGTGTGAAGGAGGGTGTAGGCGTTTGTCCGTGAATTGCTGTCAATGAATTCAGAGCTCGTGATGTGGAAAGGATGGAGTGTGCCGGTTAACAATCGTCCCCTCGAGCCACTGATACTATTTTAGAGGACAATAGCTGCAAATGGCCACCCAAATCCAACAAGATATGCCGTCGTTTTCTTTGTTCCTCGTGGCCGGATGACTGCAATGTT
This sequence comes from Fusarium penzigii, assembly GCA_013623535.1. Taxonomy (NCBI): domain Eukaryota; kingdom Fungi; phylum Ascomycota; class Sordariomycetes; order Hypocreales; family Nectriaceae; genus Fusarium; species Fusarium penzigii. The sequence goes on from JABFFC010000385.1 coordinate 2,544, forward strand.
GATCTCCACCCAGAATCACAACAAAGAGTAGCTTGTGCGTTACCGCCAAATGTTGTCGTTGTGCTTGTCGAAGTAATGTGATCGTGCGCGGGCTCGCTATTTCACAGGTATACAGACTATGGCAGATTAAAACAGATCACTGGTACCTTGCTTCCAGAGTCTCGTCCCGCACGTAACATCAAGCAGAGTGGTTTGGAGTCACCGACTGCGACATGCAAACTTCTTGTATAAACATACTGTGACCCAAGGTTTGACCCATCGCCGTCCGTCAGTGGCTGCCCATAAGATGTGGGAATTTGGATAGATTCATCACAATCCCCTTGCGAAGCACTAAGGCCCAAATGCCATGTGGCGGGAGGCTTGAGTCTAGGCTCGCCTCGATGAGTGAAGAGAATGGTCAAAGTTGGCGCTCAGCATTCCAGTCGCGAGAACCATGGACAAGACCCTTGAAGCTTGCGTAAGATGTGCCTGCCAATCATAGGCCATCCTAAATGTTGCGAAAATGACGATGCGGATTGTTTCAAGAACCAGGAATTTTCAGGAAGGGATTTACTGTCGTCGCAACCTAACAGGAGTATTGATGCCATTGTCGTCGTTCGGAAACCCTGCGGCCACTGACGGCAGAATCCTGTTCAACCTGGCAATGGCTCTGTAGAACCTGACGACGCCATCCATCACACCCAGTATTTGGCGTTCGCTAGCGGTGACCAAGGGGATTGGCGTCCATCCCGAAGCGTCCACGTCAAGCTGGGAATTCCGGGTCGTCCGACTCAAGAGGCATGGCCTCGTCTTCTTTCGGCTAAATTGCGTCGTCTGGGAGAAAAGTAAGTTTTGCAGATAGTTAAATCAGCCCATGTTGCAGCAATCTTGAATATTCTCGAACTTTTCGGGTTGTCAGTCAGCCATTGCAAGACGTCGGGTTACCAGAAAGTTGGAACACTATCCCGACAAGTTGAAAGTTAGTATGTATGGTCATCGATGTCCCCGGGGAATGGCGAAAGGATAGTTTGAGATGTCATAAAAAGGTATGCTCGCGGTGTTGCGAGCAGCCTGCCATCCAGACCGGGATGGACTCTGTTTCATTATGTTCCCCGTCTATATGGTAATACCAAACGCCCAGCAGTAGCCCCTTATGCAACGCCCTGCGGCCATACTTGTGCCTATTCGTGACAAAATTACTCGTCATCGTCATCTTTACCAGAGTAGTTGCCCAACAGGATATCATCAACTCCAAGACCCGTTGAAGAATTTCTAATCCATTCAGTTTCAACTCGGAAGAAAATCCAAACCCATCTTCGGAACACCTCAAGAAATTCGATGAGAAAGATGCCACTTTCAGAATCGCCCAACTTATCCAGGCGTCCATTTAGTTTCATGACCCATGTGCACCTCAGCATCAAGTCCATGCCAATCACGACGTAGTACAAGGTCACTGGTCTGAAAACCAGTCTGTCTCGTAATCCAAATGGATGAAGTGGTGATTCGCGCTCCCTTTTCGAGGAGAACAGAGTCAAGTCCCAATCCTTGGCCACGTCCCAGTAGAACGAGTAGAGAGAGTTGACCAGCACTGCCGCAATCCATGCCTTGTAAATCGTTGCCTTGGTTGCAGGATCCTCGGTTGACCTCTGCATGGCGTTTGTAATGAGCACTGGAAATGCAGTAGAATATTTGAGTGCGTTAGCCAAGTGCTGACCGCCCCATCCAGTAGATTCTTTGAAGGGGGCTCTGCGAACACGTCCATATTCAATCAAGCACTGTCGAAATCGGATCAAACTCGGTAGCGCCATGATAAGAGGAACAATCACCGTTCCACCGCAGTTGCGATCGGGTCGTTTCGTTGAGGAACCATCAGGCGCAGAGAACATGCAGATGGTAATGAAAAGGTCCCCAAACACTCTGGCGTAAGAGGTCAGAACATCGGCAAGCAGAATATCTCCGAACTTCCCATCCTGCGCTTCAGCAATACCTCCAATGCTGACACGTCGCAGCGTAGCCAAGAACCTCCTTCTCCCGCCAGTAGGAAGCTTCTTTAGGGGAATAACAAAGATGGCGACCAAAGCAGACAAATATCCCAATGGCATCCATCCATGGTCGACAACGCGCGAAGGATCACCCCTGGTCAATAGCCAAAATAACGTTATCGAGCCACCAAACAGGATAGAGAGCACTGTCGCTAGGCGGTACGTTGAGTGGTGGTGAGGGATGTGATGCTGCGACGATCGACCGGGATATCGAATAAGTGACGGAACATCAATATTGCTCAGGTAAAGACAGTGGAGGTTAACGCCCCATCCCCAGACAGCTGCCAAAGGTTAGTATCAACAGTTCGCATTCAAAATTTGTCCTGTCACCAACCTAATGTTACTATGAAGCCAACTCGATATGGCAAGGGGAAAGCTAGGCTGAAGGAGTCAAGCCCAGGATCAGCAGCCGGATTACCATCCATTGAAGCGACTAGACATAGGATGGATTATAAGGAAACGGAGAAACGGAGCTTCTCGACTGAGGCGGAGACCTGGAAAACGGAATTATCAAAGGAGTGACTGATGTTGTTTGGAGGAGAAGAAAACACAGAATCAGGAAATTGCTGATTGTGATATTCTAAGCTGTCCTGAACACGAAAGTTACGGGAGCGGGTCCTTTTCCAGGGGCACTTTACACGACAATCAGGGACGATAAGCAACGTCAGAATGTGAAGCTGAGCCACATGTTGAAGCCACGGCACTAGCCACAGAAATGCTGCCAAACCAGGGGCTTTGCGTACTAAGGTAGTAGATATCAATTTCATAAACAGTTCCATCAAAATACAGTAGAGCCACTCAGCTGAAAGCTATATTATTGACTTCATTTGTAATAAATTATCATGTCGCCTTTCGATATTAAGAACAGGCTGACCATGACCAAGGGAGAGCATCAACTGCTTCAACATCGGACGAGAGAGGGTGAGTTCTTCAGAGCAAAAACAAATGTGCGGGGAATCCCGCTGCTAAAAGTGAATTTTCGTACAGGAATGCACCGATGCTGAGCTTGAACCGTGGCGTAGACGCCTTGAGGCTGAGTTGGAAGTACTAATAATAGACTAACTAACCTAGCAAATGTCTCTCATGCCTTCTCATGGGTTGTCACAGATGATCTAGAAATTTGAGATGAACTAAAAAGATTGGCCACGGCTCCGACCACTGCACTGTGTGGCTACCAGATGCAGCTGAATGCAACATGAGACGGAAGATTAGTAGCCGCGAAAGTGAATTGGGCATTACCTTGCATGGTAGGTACTCGATTGCGGAGTAATAAGTTGTTGGGTGTTGTGTTCAATCGTCCATGTCTAGAAGGATAGGTCAAGTTGGGCGTGCACTAACAAGCGCTTAGCATTGAACGATGTATGGATAGGCAGACAGAAAAATCAACAACAGTGTTGCGATTTCAATAAGTCGTTGTATTAAAAACTGTCGGGACCAAATCGAACTCAAGTTGACGACGACGATGGGACACTCTTGCGTAAGCTGCTATCAATTCATAGACCCAAATGCCACAGAAAACGTCTAGAACTTGCTTATTAGGCTCATCGAGAATGGGAGGGAAACAGGCCAACCCCGGTCATTCAACCCTGGCAGCTTCATTCCGAAAGGGAAGGGGAAAAAACAGTCGGGGGCCTAAGAGGCTGCGTGTTGGCCGAAAGCTGAGGTCTTGGTGCGTAATCCGATGCTAGTGCATCTTGAGCCATTAGCCATATTCATGGCTATTTCAATCATCGGGTCGATCTGATAGACGACACTTGACACATATCCACTGAACGAGTATTTGATCGGTGCTCGCTCATCCTTTTTTCCCTAGTTATTCTGTCTGAAACATTGTTTAATTTGGGAAAGAGTACCAAATAGGTATCACAACGATTACTCCCGTCCCTCCCCTTGTCACATTTGCAATTCAGATAACTGTCTTGCATCCGACATTAGGTGAGACTTGGGTGCGATTACTCCTTCCAAAACTCCTGCTGCAAGGTATCCTTGTCGCTCTTTCCCCTTTGTGGGAAATTCAGCTCTCGCTCTCGCTCGCACTTTCAGCATTCAGCCACACAAAAAACACCTACTTACCAAATCAATACCAGAGGCCACCTACCAAACACGACGGGACGTGGGAGGAGAAAGAGACAAGGAGCGCCCGTCAGCTCCTGATGCGTGCGACACAAGGAGCCAACTACTCTCTGTATGGTACTGTCTCGGCTTACCACTAAAAATCCTCCCCTCACCAGCGCTTTTGTTTTGTCTCAACCAACGGCTCCTGCGACTACTCTCGCCATTTCACCTTCTTCTCCCAATAATTTTATTTTGACATGCTCTTTGATTGATTCCGTTGAAGCGTCATGGACGCCTCGACGACCGAGGCTCGTCGTTCGAGCATAGAAAAGTCACCTCTTTTTGCTTCGTCCTTTGACAGCCTTCCTGACGAGATCATCGAACAGTGAGTATACGCTCTACCTTTGCGACTATCGTGTTTGGCGTGCTTTAGTTGTTGTGAAACTCGCGACTGCAATGAGACCATTTTGACCGTCTAGCGCTGTCATTGGGGACGAGAATAATGTTTTCTTCTAAGCGACTCTCTTGATATGCTGACAACCTGTTTCTCAACTCCATAGGATCTTGCAATCGACAGACTCGAACGGTTTTGCATCTCTTGTTCTACTGAACCGCAAATGGCGATCCGTCTCCCAACGAGCTCACCTTTACTCATTGCACCTCTCGAATTGCCCCTCGTATTCAGCCAGTCATACTGCTCTTCCACCATCCGACGAACATGATCTCCCTAAGTTACGACGCCTCTTCGCCCGAGAAGTCAAACGGAATCTTTTCCATGCCTACCTGCGCCCCAACGAAACGACAATAAAGCTCATATCTACGTCTATCAGCTCTTCATCATGCCCTGGTGGTGAGGGCATGCAGTACAATGCGTCGCCGAGAGGCCATCAACTTCTGGCCTATAACTCGGCTAGGATATATGTGATAGACGTACGAAAGCGAGAAGAGGGACTTGAGGTGCAGAGGGAATTCAAGCTTTTAAGACGCCCAGTTTCCGCCTGTATTAACGATAAGGCAACATTACTCGCGGTTCTCTCTACTGAAATGCAAGTTGACCTATACGACCTTCAGCTGAAGCCCCCTCGCCGAACACGATCCATTATCCTCGATAATACACCAAGAGCAATTGCTCTATCTCCATGCGGATCCGTTCTTGCTGCCGCGTATGAAGGAGGCATTGAAGTCTCGTCTATCAAGTCTGATGCCCTCCCGACCGACCGGCGCGCCGTCAAATGCGACGGCGTTGACACCTTGGCCTTTTCATTTGATGGCACTCAAATTCTGGGCTCTACCATCCAGTCTCCTATCCCCAGCACTGTCATAATCACAGCACCATACTACGATCCGGGCAGTCACATGGCTGATGATAACCTCAGCCCTCTGTGGACAACGTCTATTCTTTTTCCAAATACCAGCCGTGACTGCAGTCATGCTGTACTGCTACAAGACGGCGGCGAAGAAGAGGCGGTTTGGAGCTTCACATACGACAGAAGTTTTGAGACGTTTCGTGCCGTACGGATCGACGACCTGAGGAACGGAACGACGTACTTTACTGGGCCGGTGCCGAGTGCAGCCTCGCAGGCTAAACTGCTTCCTTCAACGCTTCCAGCAGCTACATATCGTGGTGAAATAGTCTCAGCCGGATTTCATGGAAAAGACATATGGATTTATGGTATTCCAGAGGATCTAGACGCAGTACCGGACCCTGCAATCTCGGCAACCGACAACACTTCGAACCTTAGAAGACAAAACAGTACTCATAGTGGTGTTTCTCGACGGCTGTCATCAAGGGCACAAGAGACTGAAGGCAACCGGGTGCCTCAATGGCAGCTGCTGTGCGATCAACAGAGAAATAATGTCGTCCCAGGCCACAAGATAGCTGAGTTGACAGAAATTAGATCGATGAGATGGGTTGCTGGGTTCGGCACGTCGTCTCAGGAGAGACTTGTTGTCACAGCGAGAGGAGTCGGTGCACCACGGCTAATAACCGAAGAAGAAGACATGGATTTCGTCGACGGCGGTAGAGTAGTCTTGCTGGACTTTGACTACGGTATTTACAACGGAACCAAGACTGAAATAACCATTGAAGTGGGAACAGACAATGCCGAAGTATTGGAAGAGGAACGCCGGGATCTAGCGACAGAGGTCGCCATTGTTCGGCGAAGAACCGTTGCTCAGAAACGGGGTGGCCGAGGAGGTGGCTCCTTACTCCGAGCCGCGACGGCCGCCTCACGAGCCCCAGCGGTACCGCGCTTGCCACAGAGGGATGATGATGATGATGCCGATGATGATCCTCTTCTTCCTCGAAGGATTGGTCAGAACTTCACCCATAGGCCAGCTGAGCCAGCCCCAGCTGAGACGGATGAAGCAGAGGAGATGTCTATCGAAGATATGGAGGCTCTAGACGCCCCTTATGCCCACGCCAGCCCACGCTCTCAGACTACACTACGACGTGCTGCGACTGCCGCCGCCGTTGATCGAAGCCTCCACCCTCGTACTGCAGATGGCCGCCGCATCGAATATCGACGTGCTGATGGACGACGTGAACACCCTCATGAGAGCGATGCCGATAATTGGGTACCCCCTCCACCCCCATATCAGAAAGAAGATCCCGGAGACTTGCCAGCCTTCTTACGCGGCCCTTCTGTCGCCCCCCTCTCGACGTCCGTCCCTCCTGTCCCTCCTGTCCCATCTTTGCCAACGTCCATCAACCCACAATCGCGGAGTACTGCGGGATCTTCAAATGATGATGAACAGACTGTTGCGTCCATTCTACAGCGCCCAACCTTCCATAGAGTTGCGAGTGATTCCACCACTATGAGCAGGCCGCATGTTGACGAGGCCCCAAGGCCCCGCTCCAGCCCATCTGGTCAATTGGACACGGAAGATCTTTATGATGTAACTCCACCAGATTCACCGCAGCAATCCCGTCCTCAGCCCTTGCAAGTTGCGTCGTCTTCATCTGGCATCAGACAGGTCTCAAATTCGTCCCATGTCTCATCAATCGGGCATAATGATGTGGCACCACCTGAGTCCGGCATTTCAGTGACACCGCCTCCTCAGATAGCCTCTGGCAACTTGCCAGCAGTTGGCCGCCAGTTGATATCGACATCCTCGTCAGCGCTGTCTAGCAATGGCGATGACCTGAGGCCGAGACAGTTGTCAAGTGCTCAGACTTGGCCTCATGACCCGCGGCCAGATGGTGTCATACCGAGCATTCGGGCTGGCACTTTCCCTCTGAATGCTGCGACCTCGGCGATTGAAGATGAATCCTTGTCCGGTTTACCGCCTCTGCCCAGTTCAAGCCAGATGGCTAGTCTCAACAGAAGAATAAGCCAGGGGAATCCTCGCCGCCTGTCCGGGGGGCATCATGTAGCCCGAAAACCCATTGGTAGCCATGGTGACAGCTCCTACCTGTCTCGCTCGCAACCAGAGCCTAGGACCGTGGGATCAAACAGCCTCACAGCGCCAGAGTTCGATCAGCCACTCATTATCAGCACTCCCACAGGCGTCTCGGGTGCCTTTGATGCGCCTAGTCGTCAGGCTTCCAGCAGACGAAATGAGCCTCCTTTACTGGCTCCCATACCTCGTCATCCACGCCCAACACAGACATCTATTCAACGACCTACAGTCGAGCGCCTGGAGACAATCTACAGTATCGCTTCTTCTAATGCCGGCCATGCACCGCCTGGCACGGCGTCTGGTATCAATCAACAGTCTGTACCTGCCTGGCTGAATGCACCGCCACCTGCCGCGGTGACACGGATATCACCCAATGTGAATCGCCGACCAAGCCGCGCCGAGCGGGGGGCTGCTAAGAACATCAAGGACGCCAAGAAGCGTGGCTGGCGATCCAGCGGCAAGAAAAAGAAGAAGAAGAACACCGATGCCGCCAGTAGTGCCGGCTGGACAGATATCTCTACCGGTTCGGGCGGTAGGGACAAGGACAAGAAGGAGGCAAAATGTATGGTCATGTGAGAAGGTTACTAAGAGTCCAAGAGATGGGACAAGGTGGAGGGAGTAGACATGCGAGTGCTTTGTGTGGCCTTGCAGCGATATTATGAAGTCGAGGTCTTGTTTCTTGTTATTTTGTTTTTGGAAGCCTGTCGTTTGCCTGCATACACACATACCCAATCGTTACAGTTTACTGTTGGATCTATTTTGCCATTTATGTCACACTCTAGCCTTCATTCAGTCCCCCTGTCTGCTGTCATCACCCACCTAACTGTTTGGAAATTCCCATTTTGGTACTTGACTCATTCGTGTTACCATCTCACATTCCTATTGATGTTTTTGAGTGCTGGCGTCCTGGGATCCCTTGGGTCGGGGTGGAATGGTTTGCGCATTGCTCATGTCTTTGGAGCAAGCACATAGTAAAAGATAAGCAAGATGAATACCTACCAAGATTTACTCCATGAGACAAGTGCAACAATTTCTTGTGCATTGATGACACGGTAGACCAGGCTTGTGAGGCCCGATAGAGAAGCGAAAGGCTCGGGAGGTGGGATCCACGAATGTAACAAGAATTTCACGTAAAATAAAGTCAGATTGATGAATACTTGTAAATCATTTAGATAGTCGGTCTATAGTGATGATGGTTCAGTGAGAACCCAGTAACAGATAGGAACAAACGAACAACGCCGCCGGTAAGAATTTCCATGCAGATAAACCATGCTGGGTATAAACAAAAGCGAAACTCCTCTTTAAGTGTGGGAGTATATACAAACGAGAGGATCTCCTTCAAGGTGCCCAGCACAAAGGGAGAGTTATTACAGTAAAGTGATGTGATGTGGTTGGGTATCTGTTCTTTGAAAGAGAAAGAGAGAGAGAGAGAAGCTAAATCCTAGGCGTTGTGCCAGGGACGTATGGCCTTCCTCTGCGAACCTCGCCAAGATCGGCTTCGTCCATCAAATCGGTAAACGTGGTGGCATGTGTCAAGCGGCGAGGCTTCACGACCGTAATGGGATCTGCAAAGACATTGATACTCTCACTGCTAGGCTCGCGCTGCAGCTCAGGGGTAGCTGGCCGACGGCTGCAGTGCGACTGAGCCTTCATGGCGCGGATGGGTGGCAGACGAACGGTGCCATGACGGGCAAGACCGTCTTCGGCCGGACTGGGCTGGTCTCTCGAAGTGTTTGGAGACGGGTTCGGAGAGTCAAAAGGATTAGGAATCGAGATGCGAATGCGAGGCGGCTGTGCTGCAACACGGGTCGAGTTGGAGGGCTGCCGTGAGGGTAGGCTGGCTTCAGAGACCTGTGGAGGTGTCTTGAGGATGAAGTCGGCGCGATACGAGTTAGGTTGACTGATGGGCTCAGAGATGATATTGCCAAAAGAGGCGGTACTGCTGTCGCGGTGGCTGCTGATGTAGAGATGGCTCCCCTTTTCGGACTTCTGGGCGTTGGCTTTGTTGCGGCGGCGGATGTAGAGGAAGATAATGATGGCTAAAACGAGGAGAAGCAGACAGCCGCCAACGATGCCGCCAATTATGGATGTAGTGGCGGGGCCTGAGTCTTGGGATGCCGAGGAGTCGTCCCCATCCTCATCCTCGCCCGCCTTGCCTGGAAGAGAAGTACCTGAGGGCTCGCCAGTTGCACTCTCTAGGGCAGAAGGGTCAGTCGAAGTCGCACTTGGAGACGCTGTAGAGGTCCCAGAGACGACGGCACCATCTGGCAGTTGAGATTGGTCATCATTTATCTTGCATTGCAATCCGCTGTTGCCTTGGGTGCAAGTGTAACCGAAAGGACAGCAGGCTGTACCACATTTGGAAAGTTCAAGGTCCAGAAGAGTTGTCATGGCACCTGTGCCTTTCATCTTGGTGGCATCTTGCAGTTGAATATCGCAGGAAATGGGTTTGATTCTCTTGCAGTCCGAGCCCTCTGGACAACACACTGCCGTCGTATTTCCAGCCAGTGGAATACACGTGCTTTTGGCATTGCAACAAAAGTCGTCGGGCAACGTGCTAGGGCAAGACGAAGCACATGTGTCTTGACGAGAGAAGATGGTGTTGGCAGGCATTGCAATGACTGTAGAGGCACATAGTACCTTGGCCAACAAGAACCTTGGAGGCAATAGAGATCGAGATGGAGCCATAGAGAGCGGTTGTGTTATGGTAGAGTTAGGGCTGATGTTGGTTGCGTGCCTTGCCTTAGTTCACTTCTGGATGTTGGCTTTGCGTGATAGATCGAGGTTGGTTATTGTCGATATAGGATTCTAACCCTCATAGATTGGCTTGTTATAGGATTGTTTTGTTTAGTATAGTTTCAAGTTGTGGTTGAAGAGAAAGGCGACAAGAGGGAGGATGGGAAAGGGTTGGTCTCAAACACAGCCAGTGTGTAAGTAAGTAATAAATGAAGAGTCAGTTCAGTCGAGGATGAATAAACACTTTTTTCGTTCTGCAGATGGAAGATAGTGGAATTAACCGTGAACAGTGGATAGTTCACGAAGGCAGATGGAGAAAGAAGATGTCTGGTAGAGTGAACGTGTTTTGACAGAACAAGGGAAGAACAGAGAGAGAGAACAATGGTGAGAAATGGGGAAAGGGTAGGAATATGATGCACTGCAAGACAGGAAAAGACAATGAAAAGTTTGCGGAAGTTGAGAGAAAAGCGATGAGGTCACAAGGCGAAGGCGTCAAGGTCAAGAGATCAAGAGGTACAAGACATGATGAATCGCCCATGTTCCATGAATAACATACAACATACCATCTCATGGTCCGGAGGGACGATAGGTAATCAGTTGACGAGATCATTGCCGCCTCATCAAATGAATGGCTCCCGACCAAGAGCCCATCTGGCAAGCCCAAGCTGTCCCTTCAGACCCCAATCGTCGCACCATGATGAGACTCTGGGGACTTTGTCTGGACTCTGTTCTCTTTGGGCGGCTGTACCGATCAAGAAGACAATGTGGTAGGTCTACTATTTTCAAAGCGATGCTCGATGGCCAGTCAGATATCTGCAACCAGGATGAGTCAGGCGCTTGATGTATGGGGATAGAAGGGAAATGATGGAGAGGGACGACGCCAACGGCCCAGAGATGAGACCGCGTGGGGTTGTTTCTCAAACATCAAACGCCAAACATGTGAGGTACGCCAGTGGTGTTGCGTTGAGAATATGGAATATGGAACATGGAATATGGGGACATGGAATATGGGGACAGGCAGCAAGATGATGAAGAGAAGATGGATGACACAAGGGAGGGTTCGGAAAATGACAATTTGGTTGGATTGTAGCCCAAGTCTAGGTAGGTAGCCCAGAATGTTGTCATTTTGGGTGTTCAAAGTCGCACCTTCCAGGTTGAAGGTGTAAGTGACTGGTTGGCAATGAACAAAGGACTGTTGGCCCTTGTCCCTTCCTTGTCACTTGCCGCAAGATTAGGCGCGCGGTCATATTTCAGGGTCGTTGATTGGGCCATGTCGTCTCCGTCTTGTCGCTGGGTACCTACTAAGGTATTTGGGCGCTTTCGGGTGTACTGTATGTTTTAGAGAGCAAGCGCTAACAGCCACTCACTACTACCTACCTACTGACTGACTGACCCTCCTTCTGTCGAGAATAGGTAGTAGGCAACTTGAACAAAAACTGTCGAAGCGCTCAAGATATTCTGGGCGAGTAGACAATGCGAGGTTTCGAATTACGCGCCCGAGATACCATGAACCGATCGTGCTATATTGGAAAGACTCGCAGTAAATAGTGCCTGGTACGCAGTGTCAAAACCAATAGGTAGCCAGTTACTAAATATGGGTCTGTTGACAGCATGCGCCTGCTTGTGAGCTGGGGCTGTAAGTTGCACGCAGAAAACTAATAATGCTTTGAAGCGACAGTAATAGTGCCTACTATATTGCGACAGAGATGTACAGAGTAGAGCCGACTATGTCAACAACAACATACCTAGCCGACAGAAAATAAGTAGTCTGTCTGTTCTTTCAGTTTGCTACTGAGCAGAGCAACTTTTTTTTGCCCTCGAATAGCACAACATGAAGATTCCTCTCCATTGAATTAACCCGGTGCGTAAGTGATTGGTCTCTCGCTTCAGAAGTTAATTATCATCTCGAAAGACGAAATAGTGAAGTAGCAGCCATGCTAACTGTGTTTCCAATTGCTCGCGACGAGCCTTTGCGATGGTCGGGGGGCAGCGTAGACATTTTGTATGCTGCGATGCTGGTCTAGACAGTGTGGGCGTGTAAAGGCGTGGTAGGGGACCAGGAGGGGTGTGAGCAAGGGTCAAGGGGGGGCGTGGTACTGTGCGGTGTTGAGATGGAGGGGCACTGTAGCTCAAGTGTGTGGACCTGATCAAGTGGTGGACTTGGAGGGAAAGGAAGAGGGAAATGTCTTGCTGGGCTGCCAGACTAGGGTCCGGGTCCAGAGCAGGAAAAGGCCAAGAGGTTGGGCGTTGAGGTGAGAGGGACTGGACCAGGGAGATCCGGCAAAGGTCTGTCGAGTCGGAGCTTTCAGGTCCGATCCAGTTCTGTTGAATTAATTTAATTTTGATTTTCTTCTGTCCTGTCCTTTTTTGTGTGTTTTTTTCGATATGGTCTGATCAGAGTCGATAAGGATCCTTTGAAATAACTCTGGTCTTGTTTCGTGCGTGTAAGTGGTGGTTGGGCCGTAGTATCAAACCACGGGCTTGTATTTTGTTTTATTATTTTCTTGGTAGATGAATGTGATTCGCTTATCCGTTTGTTGCACTTGAGATTGCGCAAGGAATGACTGGTTCAAAGCAAGTCCAGCTTGTCTTTGACGGGATTATTAGGATAAGTCTTGAGAAAGGGGAAAGGGGAGGGAAAAGAGGAAAAGGGGAGAAGCCGTTGGCGACACTTGGATTATTTTCGCCTTGAACACAACGAAGAAAGGAAGAACGAAAGCAACATCTTGGGCGGCTGCTGGATGACCAAATCCTTATATTCTGGCCCTTCTCCTCGCGACCATCTCGAGCGATTCGCTCGTGGTTTTCCATCTGCGAGATGTTGCTATTTTTGCATCATGCACGACCAAGTCTGCCATGGCATGAGAGAGGGCGACTGCGCTTAGAGAAGCCAATAAGGATGGGCCGCCCAAGATGGCCGCCCTTCTGTTAGATGTGCCCGCCAGATCTCCACTCTCAGAATAGAATAGATCCATGGGTTCAAAAATGGTGTGTGCGAGTACTTGGTTGTCTATGGCAGGGGATCGTTATCCAAAGTGGAAAGTCGCGCATGCTCCGTAGTGTGCCCATCTGGACTATCTGCCTGTGGGGGATGGGCAAGCAGCCACTCTGCTTGCATAGATAGCTTCCGACTAGTAGTTCAGTGGGATGGTTGGATGCTCTTTTTGGAACTAGCTCAGAACACAACGACATGACCAGTATCAAGCTTTGACTTTGACTGAGGCCATCTACTTCCCCTCTTGGACGGCTGACCTCGCAAGGCGGTCGAGTATCCCGGTTCCGCGTGAGACTCGAGTTCCCGCAGCAAGCTCAAGAGCTTGAACCGTACATCAGACAAGCTAAGCCAATAAGAATTTGTGTGGGAAACCTGCGGTGCATGTCAGTAAAGGCTGGACGGAATGCGGATTGCTACAACAGACATGTGCCTAGCTGCTGCTGCTGCAAGAGAAATGCTCTTCCTTACTTCTGTTGTTGGCCACGCTGCAGCTGAGGAGCAGCCAGATCCCCCCTGTCAAGGAATGAGAAGTCATCATGGTAACGCACCCGCGCTCTCACAAGTCCATTCCTGATCCACCGTCAGGAGCGGGGATTTACCAAAAGGGCTACAAAATATTTACTATGCTCCTCGGACAGTAGACTAACTCCATGCTCTGTTCATGTTGACTTTGACAAGCCCGTCTGAGCCTTGTAAAGGGGGCTAATGGGATGAGTGTCAATCGGAGAAGACTATTCGATCAACGTCTCAATTTCCTTATTAAACGGTCTCTGTTAGTGCAACCTTACGGTGCCGAGAGTATCCACGGTCCACGACTCGGAGCTCCATTGCTCTCGTCTGTCAAGGCGAAGAGACCAAGGGACCAGCTAAACCATGTAGCGTACGGCAAGATACAGCCAGGGTGTTCTCCGCTGACGAACAGACAACGGGTATGGTCTGTTGAGAGTCATACTTGAGGTTAGCGAATGGCAAGTCAATGAGGCGGTCAGGATGCGGATTGGTTGGCGAAAAAGATCCTTGATCGGGCAACGCTGCGAGTGGCTGTCATTAATCGAGTCGAGAAGCCTTGAAAATTGTGCGAGGACCAACCACAGCTTTCATCCGAAAGACTGCTGGGGCTTGTTCTCAGTTTCACTCTCCGTGGGTACGTAGTACGTGGGTACATGCATACAGGGCCAGGGCTACCCACAGCAGAAGTGACGTCTTTTGACGTTCAACAGCGCGGGGGCATGTTAACGGCTCCAAGTACAGCTAGTCAGTTGCCAATGTCACGAGGTTGGGCAAGAAGCTGGAATTGGAGAAGAGCTACTCAAGTGACAGTGCCTTCTGTGATGATCAAGCCGAACATCTTCCCCAGCGATGAACTGAGATGGTCTTCCTGGCAAAAAAGAAATCTGGCGATGCCTGACGGTTCTTCGACTGAAGTCTGCCTCAATGTATGTACTTGGATGTGTGTTACTTATCATGAGTAAGCATCGGCGATAAGGTGCAACAGCAACAGCCACGTAGGAGAAACGGCCTCAGCACTGGTACATCTGAGTACATCAGATGCTGCTGTACATCAGCCAATCCACAATGTACCGAGGTAGTATCTTCCTGGTGGCGGTTGTAACATCACATACCGAACAACATGGTAAGGTAGCTCACGAATAGCACAGCGTACGCATTCGTGTCGCGGTGCAGTGCGGTGCGGGCGGGTAGAGGGTAACGGCCGTGGCGGTAGAGTTTTTCCGTCTGGGATGAACAGGGATACATCTTGTGTGCTGAGGAGAAATCTCTTTTCGTCTGGTTGTCCCTGTATTTCCTGGTGTTGTCTACCCTGTCCCCGTACGCGTGAGAGGTGCAAAAAGAAGAGGGGGGATGAGAAGTGTGTGTGAGAAGGAGTGAGAGAGAGAAGGTGGAAAAAAAGTGTGTGCGCGGTCTGCTGAACAGGTTGAACAAGGTAAGGGCAATTTGTAGCATCGTTGATAAAAAGGTGTTTCTCGGTCGTGATTGGCCAGCAGGTGTGTGACGAAACGTTGGCTTGTGCAGAAGCGGCGAGCGCTAGCAAGGGGCCGCGGGACCAACCGATTGTAGCGCCTGACGCCTGGCAGGGTTTAACGGTCCAGGGGCCTGCTCGTGCCCGCTGAGAGATGCATTGATTGCCTGTGATAATCCTCATGTGGCTTGACAGGGGTTCGGGAGGCTCTGGCCAATGGTGTTGTCAAATTGGACTGCGTCTTCATTACCCCGGCCGCCAACTTGCTAGGTAGCTCACCAGTTAGACCGAATCTGGACATGGCACGGGCGGGTGAGGGGCAAAGGTTAATAAGCTTGGCGTAGATAGACGATCATGGTCTAGGAGACATCTAAATAATCGAGGAACGGGATGAATGGTAATAGGATGGAGAATGACGAGATCCAAACCTTCTGTAATCAAACTTTTAAAACAATATCATTGTTTTGATATTCCATGTTTTGCTTCAATAACAATAGGGGTGGCGTTTGGCTATTGTTCTCGATCTGAATATAATCTCTACATGTGGTCGATCAGGATCCGGAGCCATCCCCAGATCTCCAGGAATGCATGTACCAATAACTTGTCGACGTAGAGGTTGCAATAGCACCTCGAGTTGTTTATCCGGCCACGGGGCTTGACTACAGTTCTCAGATACCACTCCTACTACCGGTACAACATCAACAACACCAGTTTAAATTATCCCAATTTAATATTGCCCAACTGGATTCCCATACTATACTGTAGACTGTCAGATTATCACCCGAACCCCTCACCAAACTCAAAAGGGTCAACGAGTCAACGAGTCAACACATAATCACGGAAATCAGCAAGGCAACCCTCCTGGTCACAACCAATAGAGCCATCTCTTCAGTAGCTCCCCTTCGACCTCTCTGCCATAGCTCTTGCCAAATACTTCTTTCTTCAATACGTCTCGTCCATAAAACCGGACTAGTATCGTGCCCCATCACGATACCAATGGCACGATATCTTCAACATCAGACTTAAAAAAGACGCAATTCTCATGGCGTCCACTTATCCTCACCCAATGCAAGTCATGAGATCCCTCCTCACCAATAAATGCCGGCCGACTCCGAACACTCAACATATCTCTCATGGTCTTTTCTGACCCCTGGCCCCTGCCCATATCTGGTACCAATTAGATTAACGGTTGAACTTGCAATCAACCGGAGCCTTTCTTTTCCCCGCTTCATGTTTCCCAAATTAGTCCCATTTTGGTTCTTGTTCACTTGTTCTAAATCTAGGTCGATTCATGCTTGACCTCGGCGCTTAACAAGATGGTTGATGGATAACGCAACTGTGCACCAAAGCGTCAAACTCCTACTATCACATCTCATCACATCTCTACATACTGCAAGTATGTCATGTCTCTACATGTCTATTTTTAATCCTTTCAATCTCTCAGCCTACGACTAGCCTGTTCCCCTCATACTTACCTACTCTTCATGTCAACTTCTCCCTTGTATCGAAATCCTGCATGATAGATCATCATATTCTGTAGTTACTCATTTGAACGGTCGGTTATGCTGACATTCCTCTTTTGGTGTCATGCGAACAGCGCTTGCGGGCGCCATCGTCTCCATGCTTATGCTACCTTGATCTTATTAATCACATTTCTTCGTCCGAAGTAGGATAGATAGAGACTAGCTACTCTCACGTCAAAGCTTTGTCATTATGCCTTGCGTGAGGATTTTCACGGTTTCATGATGCCACTATCGATTGTTAGTGGGACAATGTCCCAGTTATCCAGGTTGTCATAGTACAAGGTTCGGTAGCTTACCCTACACAATGCCTGAACCATCTTGTCCATGTCTCCCATAACAAGATCGCATATCAGATGAAGAGGATTGATTGTTCGTAAACTCCTTTCTTGAGCAAGATCACGACCGATAATGGTTGTACGATAATGGAAAGAATCATCACATGCGAAACCCCACGACCGAGGGTGTCACACTATAGATTATAGCCCAAACGCAAATATATACGATTTCTCATACACTTGCTTAAGTTTCTGCTCGTATCGTATTAACTTTCCACTGTGTCCCTATTTGCACAGTCTACCCGGGAGTTGTGAATCTTGCCAAAGCTTATAAAAGCCGAAACCGTTGAAGGGTCCAAATCTAGATCTTATCCGTTCACCGCTAAATAAATCCACTTACAACCCTGAGTTTGTCTTCCAACACACAACAAAGTCGTTCCATCAATACATCGAGATTTGCGGAAATCATACTCTGAGGCTTTTTCCCAACCTACAGTCAATGGACATGGCCTAAAACTGCATGATCCCTCATGGGAGAAACACATGCAGGATTGAAAAGGACAGCGGATTACCATGCAAAAGCGATATATGTCGGCTCTTCGTACCAGCTACTATAGCTCATATCAAAGGGCACGTGTTCCATAATCAGTCCAGAATACTCAATGTGAGATACCCTGGTACAGCAGTTGCCAAGAACCATCAGATAAGTCCGACGAGCGAGAACGGCAGTATTGTGGATGGAGTGGGCGTTGTTGCCATACACCATTTCTTCCGGTGAACCCTCTCCTGTCACCCTTCCTAGTTGTGATTACTGATGGCAATGCTCTTGCTCGACAACCTAGAACACGGAAAAGACTGCCCATGATACGACCCTACAATCGAGTTTGAGCATCGATGGAAACAAAGCGCAGTCGCAAGCTATCATGTGAGCGTGAATTCGGTCTCACAAGTGCGATTATTGGCAGACAACTAACTAATGAACAACCTCTACATGAAATGTCATAAATGAAGTTTTGAATGAGTGCGGAGAAGATGTCAGAAAGCAGAGTAGATTGGTGGATGCCAGGGGCTTTTGGATGCTGCAGACCTCCCAACGTGACAGCCATTTCGGCGAATGAACTGTGCATTCTGAGGAGTCTCCAGGGTAAACCTTGCGGGGATTGTTTAAGAGGCGTGGGTGGTATTAACGACCACATCGTTGAGCGTTACAGCGACTAGCCTCAAGAGCTCCGGGTTGAGATTCTCCATTTTTAACGACCGTGCTGTCCGTACCAGGGCTCAAGGGTCACACCCTCAAAGCCCCCAGTGAGAAAACGACGATCACTTTGGCCTCCCTGTTGAAATCTAGCCCCAAACCCCATTGACTGAGCTGGATAGAGCAACTTCTCGGGCACGTCGGAAATACTCGGTCAGGCCATGATTGATACTTGTCACAAGAGCAAGGCTAGCTGTCTGTCTGTGCGTGTTCAATATTATAGGTATTATCAATCGTTCTCATATTATTTGAGTTCCGTCGGTCTCGCTTTTCTCGCATACAATCTGGTGTCGCAATACAAGCAATTGGCTGCTCATGACTCCTCAGATATTCACGACCATTGGTGGCTTGAGCTAATTCAGACGTTAATGTGAGACATAACGCTGGCAAAGCTCTCGATTCACTAAGGTACCGCACTGACACTGTCTCCATTTTCTGAGCTCCAAAATCTCTCATGTCGTCAACTTGACCACGGTCATAACGAAGACGAATGCGGCACCGCTAAGGTCATGTCTTAGTGGATCAGTCGGTGAAGATCCGTGCAGACCGATCTCATCTCTTAGGGATGGTCTGATGTCAAGCGTTGAAGCGATTTTTTTCTTTGGCGGCTGGTTGGACATGCAAGACAAAGCGGGAACATGGCATTAGCCTGCAATAATGCATAAGAGCAGACATATTGAAGCTCATTTTCGACCCCATGTTTGTTTCCTCGTCCTCGTCCGAAAGCAAGGGTTGGATTTATCACACAAGGAAACAAAAACGACACGTCTAGAAGTGGACAAGTACAGATCACTTACAAGGGTCTAGGAGACAGGGTTTCTGTTGAGAAAAATGCCAGGAAGATGTCAAGGATTCTTGAATGATCAGAGAGGCTAGGGCGGTCTAATCACCCCCGCAGCGTTGCGATTGACTCGTCTCGGGCCAATAGGTGACTCAATCTCGAGTTTTTGAATGTCATTGGATCAATTATAAGATGAATACAATCAATTCATGACTCCTGAATCATGCCTCGGACAATGAGGTGATGCTTGAAGCCTGGGCTATGAAAAAAAGACGCGAATACGGCAAATATCGCCGCAATCAAATTCGTGTTCTGGTTCAGACTGTCGATACTGGATAGATGGTCGATAGAAGTGATGGCACGTGGTTGTGAAGGTCGCTGGCCTCATTCCGGTGGGGGGCTTAACCAGGGTATTCGGAGTGTTTGCTCGCCATTCTTGAAGATCTAGCTTTTTCTGGTGAAGCAAGCGGAGGCTTGAACTGCGAATGGTGGCTTTACAGGCCCAAGATGCGAAAAGGAAAGACAATACATGTATACAGGCTACTTACAAGGTAAGATCAGCCACCCTCTTCTTGCCTTACCTAAGTTCACACCTTGGATCATCTATCATCTGCACTGTGTTGTGCCTTCCCTTCCACCCCTCCTCCTCCCACCCCTGTTCCCTACCTTTCCTGTAAGGCAAGTGCAAGTCGCACAGAGCCGGTACGATGCTCTTTGTGACCTGCTGTGCAAGTTACAATAGAGGGGGGAGTTAAGAAAGAACGAGAAACAGGATGGTTGATCAAGCATACATCAAAGGCAAGAACAATGAAACACAGACCAATGTGCTGTTGTGCTCGGAACATTTAGAAACGTCAGCCAGTATCAACCAACAAGATCCAAGGATCTCTGAATTGCTGCACTTTACAAAGTAGGGTCACCTCGCATCTCAGTCCAGGTACGAATAGCTATCTGAAGCTCTGTTACCCTGGAATCGCCCTCGTCAGATCAGCAATGTAACCCTCTCCATGGCGACAGTGATTGATATACTGCATATTGTCAACCAGATTCATCGTACTACCATACAACCAAAACTGCTATACCTGCAACCAGCTGCAGTCTTTATCTTCCGCCTTTCAACAAAGATATTATCGCTATCTTCGGCGCGGTCGCACATGCTAGAGGGGCCTCGAAAGTTGTTACCCAGCACCATTTACAGACTACACAACCTTGCACGTATGATCAAGGTTGTGAATACAGGTTGCGATGGCTACCTTGTCCATTCTTACGAGTTCAGCTTCTCGACAGAACAAATCTTTATCCATTCCACGTCACCGCTCTTCCCAAGACGTCGAATAAATTGACGATACAGGGCACAGCGCTCATGTGAACACGGTTACACATAGGGTGCAAGGTCACACGGGAATTGAGACATTCAACTGAAGCCCAATCACCGAAGATCTCTCGAACTTGACATTCCAACCCAAGTCCAGACATGTTCAGGTAAACTGGAAAAGGAACAATTTGACACGACATTGCCGTTCTTATTCGCTCAGATGATTTTTTTGAATCCTAACCTGTTAAGCATATTACCATGAAAACAAAGACCGGAAAGATGGGGGAGGAGGGAGGAGCCGTCCGTTCCCACAAACCCTGCCGAAGAAAAAAAGGTCCGTTTAGTGTTGTCAGTACCCGTTCAAGAGACGCACGTTTTTCCCCGTTACAACAATTGGCCAATGTGTGGCGGTACACTGTGAGGACTCAGCTTGCGTTACTACAACCACCCCTCCCGTAACGTTATGCCGCTCATCATGAACAAAACAGGCAAGTAGCATCATGAGTAGCGAGGGATCATGGGCTGAAGGGAAAATAGCTCTTAGAGAATTACTTCGAACTCTGCGAGGGCCTCTGGAAGGCCTCAAAGAACCACGCATGTCGTGGGGGTCGAGCATTTCCTCAAAGCTGCAAATCCCAAGGCATATCCAAGACGGTGGTGAAGATGTGGATGGAGTGCAACGCAGAAGAAGGCAAGGCTCATGGACCCTAAGCCCGATAACATACGATAAACCTGGATCTGTTTTATCGCTATCGGTACTTTCACGTCTCGATGCCCGGACCGGCAAGGAGCGTTGCGATTGAAAAAAGCAGGGACTGGCAGCAAAAATGGATTCTTCCTCTCAGACCCTGGTAACGTGTAGATGAAGCTGGGGGCCTAGGTAGGTAGGGACTGATTGAGGCCTAAGAGAGGATGGTCGTCTAGACTGTGGCGGGGGGTTGGGTC
>JABFFC010000386.1:0-44025 GCA_013623535.1 Fusarium penzigii
CCCGGGAAGAACCGAGCCTTCTTGTTCATTCAACTGTCATCCTTGGCGCACAAAAGAGAATGTCTTTCTTTTCTTCTCAATGCTCTCTCCACTGGGGAGACTCTGGAGATTACCAGGCCGTCATGGTCTGTCCAGGATGGGTAACGTGTCTGCCCTGTTAATCGAAACACGTTGCGATTGGCCGTTGGGCAATGTCAGTTGCTGGACCCTGGGCTGTGATTGAGCCAGCACAGTTAGGTCTGGTTGGTTTCTCCAACTAGGGAGGTAGGTGACTTATGCATGCGCAGTCATTCCGCTGACGGGTGATGAGTGAATTTGTGCTAGTCAACCGAGTAATTGCAGCAGTTTAGTGGAAATCGTTTTCCTTCTGGACATTTGACACTTGACCTTATCGAGACGGCGGAGCTTTATTACCTAGCGGGCTGTCATTCCAAGTGATCGGCAGCCCCAGAGCTGCAACTTCTTTCACTCGCAGCATAACATCAGCGGCACCGCAGAGGACAAGGACATGAGCCTATCAACTGCTGCGAGTTTACCTCTATTGTTTTTCTAGGGCATGCCTGTCGAGCAGTGTTTCTCGGGGATTTTATAATATTGAGGAGGAGACAGCAAGAGATCCTACATTCTGTCTCTGTCTCTGTCATGATTGCTCCATGGCCACACAAACCCCCTTAGACAAAACACACCCTCAGAACTCACTGGTACCTGGACCACGAGGTTACCAACCACTTGGTACCATGCTATGTTGTATTTTATTGTTTTTCTCTGTCATGAACAATCTTTAGAATTCCAGATGATCGGCGATCCCAAATCAATTACGATCACAGAATCTCCCAGATCAATTTCTAGAATCATGCCGTACCACGGGTAAGCCTCCATGCTAACTTATCCCTCGAGCGCTACTGTTCTGTACTTGGGAGAACGAC
This sequence comes from Fusarium penzigii, assembly GCA_013623535.1. Classification (NCBI taxonomy): domain Eukaryota; kingdom Fungi; phylum Ascomycota; class Sordariomycetes; order Hypocreales; family Nectriaceae; genus Fusarium; species Fusarium penzigii. The sequence continues at coordinate 927 of JABFFC010000386.1, forward strand.
AGGGATGACGATCTCAGCGGGTACAGGACAACGACAACCCCTACCCACCTCGACGGCAACACAACACAGATGGGTGTGAATTAGAGTATGGTACCTACCTTAATTCGTATCTCGATCTTGTCCGGGAAGATTTCCTACTGATTCTACCGAGAGACTATAGGTTCGATGCTAAATCGGTTCGCCTGTCCGAAATGAGAAGAAATCTTGTGAGTTGTTTCTTCTTTCGCTTTGGCCTCTTATTCAATCTTGATGCTTCTCCAATGTCTCCGGTTCTCTCCCTCACCAACCGTCACAAGGTCCAATCCGAGCAAGTCCTGGCCCCGCCAGAGACTTAATCTGGATCAACAACTGGTTCTGTGCCTTCTGATTGGTCATATACCTATGTTATCGACACCGCCAAGGGCATCGGCAAACTTGACGCCAACTCTGATGACGTCATGCTGACCGACCGTCAGTCAAGTGCACGAGCTCATCGTGCATGGGGCCGGGTGAAACGTCCAGCCTCATAATAACCTGACAGTTGTTCATTGGTGTCGATTCACCTTTTCAGCTCTGATCGTAACTCCTCAACCTGAGCAATCCGATCGTTTAGCTGGGATCTAGACCATTCGAGGGTTTACAGTAGCCAGGCACCTAGTGTCGGCCCTGACTGAAACGCTGATTATCTGGTGTTTGCATTTATTGTCGGACAAAGTGCCTGAGTTACGAGGCAGCATGAGATCCTGTGAACGACGGGGGTAAGTCCTTGGAAGGCTATGGCCAATGGAAGCATTCAACACGGTATACCCACTCTCACGATACCAGTGTGTACTGTATACTATGCCGTTGTATTAACCATGGCCTCATGGTTAACAGATTGGTCTCAGAGGAGGCTATATGGTGGAGGGAACATATTCTGCCGGCCAACTTTACCAGCTACTATCACAGCTTTTCACTGAGGAGGATCCTGCTGTAGACTGAGCTTCTGACATGCGATGGAGTTCATCGACTCTATCGCAGTACGCCGCTGTCATTGAGCATCGTCCTAATATCATCTGTGCCACTTCCAGTATCCAGGCACTATCACCGGACTGCATTTAACGTTTGTGCCCAGACACACCAGACACTACCACCACTACTTAAACTCCAGCTTCTTGTACCTAATCGACCAAGGTGTGTCAGGAGGTTGTGCTGTGCAGCCACTATTTGCTTCCAGAACTTCTCAATATCGATTTCACAATTGCCTCCTGTCGCCATAGCAACTGCTTTTATAATGAATGCCTCTCAACAAAGAAAGCCAAACATCAGGCTTCTCGCATGTAAAGTATGTAACCACAGCACCAGGTACGTTTCGTAGGGCCGAGGACGACCGTACCTTCAAACCCATCCTACTTGGCCAGCTCCTCACACCATTTCCAACCGGGGATTGGAACCACGGCTACACAGCTAGGAACCCTAAGACAAGGAAGGCTACTTCCATTAAGACAGAGACAGTACAGTTTGCTAGCGTGAGGAATACATGGCATCATGTGAAGGTTAGCGAGCTGGAGTTCACGCAACAAGCCCAAGTGAGGTAACGAGTCCATGTCTCGACCCATCCCGAAGTCATGGGCGGCAAACGCGTACTCACCAAACGTGCGGTTTGGTCTTGGGAAATCCTCTACGTTTAAGTTGAAACAGCTGCCGGTCAATGGGTCGATGGCAGTGGCATCGGTCCCAAGTTTTTTAGGTCATCTCATCAAGGGCAAAGATGGTCGCGTGGTTGGATTTGTCTGAGTGGATAGTTAATGCAAGAACCACGAGACCAAAGGGCATGAAGGACATAAGCTCGGTATCAAACACGGCGATATCAACAAACATAACTCTATAGTGCGGGATGAGCATGATACGGTTTTGATAGGTTTTTGAGATAGCGTAGCGACACTGGTCGGCCATGGAGTTTGAGGACGAGATGAGTGCCCTCGAAAGCAGTCTCGATGAGGATACGAGTTTCTTGGGCGGAGTAGAAGTCGTCCAGTCATGACTGCTTCTTAGCTCGGGGCTTGTTAGTGGGAGGTTAGGCACCACGTTGACCTTGGTTTCGAGCTCGCTTATTTGATCTAACCAAGACTGCCTGGGTTCATGAATTCTTGTCACGGGGACGGCATATGCCTGAACCTGCAATGAAGACGACTCCTCCCTTGTCTCTGTTTTTTCCAGCATGAACTTCGTCATAACGAGGGGGGAAGAGTAAGATGTGATCACTGTCCATCTTCGGCAAATACATAAAGATAGCGCCCGGTAAACCACCAATTTCATCCATTATTTACAACAGTACCGCAGCAAAAAAGCGGAGAGTGATTATATTGTACAGTACCAACTTTCCCCTCCTCCTGCAACCGACATGATGATGCAACCCATCTCCTCCTAAGGAAGAAAAAAAAACAAGGGTCCAGGGGAAAGGGGGCTTAAGACTGGGGTCTTTCTCTTCTATTCGTCCCTCTTTTTCTTCCTTTCCCTCGTCAACCGCTCCGACCTTTTTTAGTCAGTTCGGCGCCGACTCGTCTAATATGGTACAGACAGTACATACAAATACCTAGGCGAAGGGGGTGAAATCTCATGACTCGATCATCGATAACCTCGCAGGTCTGTCTAAATCGAACAACTTTCTTTTTTTTTTTCCTTCTTCTTTTTCTTGGCTTTATTTTCTGATCAGATGAACTGACCATCGAATGTGCACTAATTACCTACTGCGCTGTGCTGTATCAAAAAGAAAAATGCCCCCCATTTCCCTGCATCTTTCCTTGCATTCAAAGAGAGGTCCCTTGATCTAGGATTATTTTTTTTTAGGGTACATGTACTGTAGTACCCTCGCTTCCCTCTCATCAACCATAAAAAGAAAAGGTGGGTTATCGACTCACTTTGAACTCATGACGTTGCAAATCTTGGGCAGAGTCGCAAAGAAAAAAATGACAGAGATCGGAGAACCGGTCAGTGTTGCCATGTCAAGCTAGTTAGGTACCGTAGCTGTGGGTAAAATAATCACAGCTCCCCCCAAGTTACGATACCATCCTGATCTTCTTCGACATCCCAACATCCCACATGGCCATGATCCATGTTCCTTCAAGGAAAGTCAAAAGAACTTCGGGAGCCAACTAACAAAAACATGTCATCTAGTTCGCCTCGCTTCTCAGAAACCCCCCTGTCAAACTCTCTCTCCAGCCGGATCAGTCGGTAGTTCCTCTTTTTAAACCCCTTCCCCCTAACAACACATAAAGAAAACGGGATTTTTAAACGACATCATGGATCACGATGCAGTTTCATTACCGAGACCGTTGAACTCAAATTGCTTTTTGAGCGTACCGTAGCTATAATCCCTCCCCTAGTTCAGTTCTATCATACGCATCAGGGTTCACCCCCGTATCCGACTTTGGATGGTTTCTTGGAACTAAATGATTGAATTCAGGCTGTGTAGAAAGAAGTAAGACTCGATCGAGGGTTCAACCGCGCTTATACATAAACTCGATCTGAAGCAGAGTAACGCAAAACCTCATTATGATGCAGCAGAAAACCAAATACCTACAACCTAGCGCAACCCTCTTTCAACTATAGATCAGCTTGACGTAGGAGCCTTGAACCCCAACTTTTGCTTCTGGATTCGGGGGACAACACCAATGAGTGTTAGGACCGACAGCAATAGCACTGCCCAGAGCTTGATCTTCAAAACATTTTTGTTGTAGTCAGTCTCGACAGCACTGGCAACTGTAGCAAGTAGCAAAACAAGAACGGCGTAGCCACTCCAGCGGTGGTACTTCCAAATTGACTTCGCATTCTCCTCGCCACCATATAGCGCAGGAGTCGCCCACATTGTGAAGCCAACCCCATACTGCAGCAACAGAATGATGGAAGTGATTACACCCAGATAGCCGTGAACAGAGTGAAAGTGAGGGCCGTGGTTAGCGAACTTGTTGTACTCGATGATGGTGACGCCAGCAACAAGGAAGAGGAAAGCAGTCAGGTTGAGCGCTGCATGCACACGCTGGCCGGTACGCTTTTGCTCCGCCGTATGCGTAGGTTGGAGTGAAAGTATGGATTGTGCAAGCGTAAGAACTGCAAGTGACTGGGCCAGAGGATGACCGGAGAAGAGAATCAATGGTTTGGTAAGGACGCTGGCCCAGATGAGAACGGCGAGGAGAATGATGCCAAATTGGGCAATAACACCGGTGCCTTGAGAGGGACGGTTAATATTTATTGTTTTCCTGATGATGCAAATACACTATGCTATCTTACCAAGGATCAAGTTTCGAGCAATGGGGCTATCCTCCTGCTGTGAAGCATCGCCAGGTCGGCCAAGCAGAGGTTCAGTCTCTCGAGGCGACTCGACTTCTGGTAAATGCGCTGGGACTCCAGTTGCGCTGGCCATTTTGGTCGTGCTTTGCAGGAACTGGTCAGATGATAGATGTGTCTCGGTGTGATCTGTGAGTGGAAAATAGATTTATGGTGTGTGGCCACTCTGGATGATGACGATGATTCACAGATGTGATACTGTAGAGAGCTTTGTTGCTGTTTCAAAAACGGCCAGACAAACCATTCAGATTTTGCCAGGTTAGGTACGGTGTAGAAGACGAGAAGAGGAATTAAATATTGGAAGGGGGGATTGACGGAGAGAAGCAGGCCATATGATCTTGGAAGCCAGAATTGATGTGTTTACGTCAATGATAGCACTGGAAATAGAAGGAAGCTTCGACCTATCAGAGATGATCTTTTATAATACAGAACATCCAGGTTACCTTGCGAACTGCGCGGGGTATGACAGGTCATTGGTCAGCAGAGTAGGACTGAAGAAACCTGAAGAAATGCCATCATGAAATGTGAGGATCGCGTCACAAAAGGGCTGGATCCGCATTGAATAATGGAAAAAAGGAATTTCACTATTGGTAAACGAAGGCCAAATTAGCTACATTAGTAGCTGTATGCAAATATCGCGATGTATGTGAGGGTCCAACATGGACAGGGAAGGTGGAAAGGTCCTCTTTGATTTTATTACTCGATAAGATCGAGTGAAAGTCAGCCACATCTACCTATCGATAAGAGATATTATCAAGTCTGGCAGAGCACCCAGTCAACGTTCGCTTTACCCCTCCAAATGATGCCCCTCTTCTCCCCCAATAATTGTCTGTCCTTCATTATTTTGCTTCCTGCAGACGCCGGCCGGCGGACAACCCACACAATAGTTGCCCGGCGGCCCCTGTTTTCCCCGGCTTTCTGGCCTCTTACCTTTTTATCTCAGGTGTAGAAACGTGTAATATAATCGGCCTATCTACGTGTCGTCCAATGAATGATCAGCGTTGCTCTGGGGACGGCCTGCGAAGAAGACTCGCGGAGACCCTTTTGCTTCATCTTATCAATGAAATGTAAATCTTGTAGGGACCCCGAGCGACAATCGCCGCCATCGGAAGTGACCGAGATCCCCCTCTTCTCCGGATACGGTTTGTCGCGTGCTGCTTGTGCCTGTGTTTTAAAAGGTCGAGATGTCTCCCACTTGAACGTTTCTCCTTTTGCTGGGCTTGTGTGCACATTATATCACTTTTGTAACTTATATGTACCTGTCGGTTTCAGTACATTAACGCAAACACCAAAAGAACATACACAGTCATAATCATGGCATCCATCGCAGATGAGATTGAGTACAAACTCGACAATGTCGATGTCTCAACTGTCAGCCCCGACGATATCGACAAGACTTTCCGCTCAACATGTATCGGTAAGACACTCTAATAATATCATGTTTCGCAATGATATACAAGTACTCAAACAGGACTTTAGATTTGATCTCTGGCACACTCGGAGGCAAGATCCTTGCCTTCTCGGATCAGTGGTTCGCTGAGGCTTCTAACCTATTGACTCCAACACCTCCTATTCGCCAGCCAGGCAAGATGGTCTTCACTGGTGCCTGGTACGACGGCTGGGAGACAAGACGACACAACCAGGAGCCTTTTGACTGGGTCATTGTGAGACTCGGTGTCGCCTCGGGTACTGTCGAGGGAGTTGAGGTTGACACAGCCTTCTTCTCTGGTAACCACGCCCCTGCTGTCTCTGTGGAGGGATGCTTCAGCCAGGACGACGAGGAAGTCATTTCATGGCAGGGCGGCCGAGGAAAATGGGAGTCCATTCTTGGAGTCCAGGAGGGTGGTCCCTCTCAGCGATTCGGCTGGAAGCTCAAGACACCAACCAAGAAACAGTACACACATGTGAGACTCAACATGTACCCTGACGGTGGAATTGCTCGATTCCGTCTCTTCGGCCATGCTGTACCTGTCTTCCCTGATGACAAGGATGCCATCTTTGATCTCGCGGCGGCTCAGAACGGCGGTGTTGCCGTGTCCTGCAGCGACCAGCATTTCGGAACCAAGGACAACCTGCTTCTCCCTGGCCGTGGCAAAGACATGGGCGACGGTTGGGAGACGAAGCGATCACGAACCAAGGGCCATGTTGACTGGACTATAATCAAACTCGGTGCACCTGGATATATCGAGAAGTTTGTTGTCGATACAGCGCACTTCAGAGGCAACTTCCCGCAAAAGGTTGCCGTTGAGGGCATTGAGTGGAAGGGTGAGGGCGACCCGGCGGCTGATGCCGAGGGCTGGAGAGAGCTGGTGTCTCCCAGTAAGACGGGCCCAGATGCCGAGCATGAATTTGAAACTTCAGAAAAGGAGAAGGGATCCGCCTTGACGCATGTTAAGCTTATCATGATCCCTGACGGGGGTGTGAAGAGATTGAGGGCATTTGGCAAGCGAGCTGTGTAGGGTAGTTTACAATGAAAATGAATGTGCGAATATTGGAAGATGAAACAGTATAGTTGTCACAAGATCATTGCGATTACTCATGGATGGTTTCAGTCTGACCCAGAATAGCATTTCTGGCATGATCAACTCATCCTTGTGGCTCATAATAATAAGTGACACAATAACTTTCATCAGTGAGCTTTGCAGGATAATCTCAAATCACACTGATAGTGTCTTGTCGCTGAGCTATAAGGAGATTAGCTGGACCATTTTGGGCATCTAAGCCAGTGTTGACCAATTAAATGCTACGATAGTTGTCGATTGACTTGATAGTTGAAAAATGTTAGTGGGCGGAATGTCGGGTTACTCCCCAACTTCTTGCAGTGGGCACATCCACGTTGGCAAGTACCCATGTACCCCGAATAGCGGATACACCTCGTCACAGCCAACCTGCAAATGTGGGTAGGTTGCCCTCAACGACACCTCACGATATCAACACATCCAGACTCACCTACTGACGTCGACTCTATAACGGAGCCACATAGACGCTTAAACCATTTCCACCCACCTCGCGAAACTACCACTCTCGAGCGTACTGACAATAACGACCAAATATTCTTGCGAATACATGACCCATCGATAAAACACCTGGCAATTGCCCCTCCTTCCACCATGGATCTAGGGGACTCGCTCGGCGCCGACAGTCAGCCCGACAACAAACCCCGTGCATTGCCATCCGATCTTCCCACATCCCTTGACGACAGAAGGCATGTAGCAACCGAACATCTGGTTACGGAGACGGAGATGTACGATGGTTGGCAAGGTACGCATGCCATCATCACGTTGTGTAGTTGTCCGCCGCGCATACTGACGTAGCTATCCAATATAGGTCAATCGCAATTCCTCACCACACCAGCTGTCGCAAAGCCTCTCAACTTTGGAAACCTATCACTCAACGATAACGACTACGATGACGACGTCACAAAAGGTCCCAAGGACAGCGATGCGCGGTTAATGGAGATGCTTGCCGCACAGGCAGCCCATCAGGCCGGCCCTGACTTTGAAAATGAAGACGATATTGTCAACAATGATACGCTTTCCGACGCAGAAAAGAAGGACAAGCTACAGAAAGCCATCAACACGGCTGCGAGTAACGGTGACGTGGACAGGATTAAGAAACTGCTAAATGGCAAGGCTCGACAATATATCGATGTCAACGCCGAGGATGATGATGGAACACCACCTCTCATATATGCAAGCTGCTTTGTTCGTTCGATTGCCGCCCTGTCCGCATGAGGCATATACTGACATCCTAAATAGGGCCACGAACCCGTCGTACAAGCTTTGATCGATGCTGGTGTAGATGTCAATAAGCAGGACCGGAATCAATGGAGCGCTCTTATGTGGGCTATGACAAACCGACATAAAGGCATTGCAAAGCTTCTTTTGGATAATGGGGCATCATCCGATCAAAAGACGTCCTCTGGGAGAACCGCGTTCGACTTTGTCCCTCCTGATAGTGATATGTCGTACTATCTGCATGACAATGGCTACAATATCGGGACTGCAGGCGTGACAGATGATTTCTACAGTCCGGGATTCACCCAGGACCGCTTCGAAGAGGAGATGGCCGAGAACGAAATGCGAAGGCGACTCATGATGGAGAGCGCTCGAGATCTTGAAGTTGATTTGGGCAATGTGGGTATGGATGATCAGCCCGAGGTACGTAAAACTTCTCCTCTTTGCAACTATATAGCTTTACCTTCTAATGCACTCAGCCGGTCGAGGAGTTTGAGGAGGAACAACAAGAATTTGACTGGAGCCGCTGTCTACACGACCAAATGTTTGTCTTTCAGGAGCACGAACTAGACCGTATTCTCGACATTCTTATCACCAATATGACACCGCAACGATCACCGACACAGAAACCGGTACCTGCCAATATGATTTTCCTGAGCGCAAGATATGCACATTATCATTCAAGCCCGGAGCTTCTGGAACGCCTCCTTGTTTCAGCCATGGACTATATCAACGATGTTGTCGAGAAGCACCAGTGGGACATGACGATACTGGCTTTTTGGATCTCCAATGCCACTCTGCTCCTTCACTATCTCAAAAAGGATGCTGGCCTAGTTGAGGCTACGGCAGAATTTCAGGCCCAGCTTGCGGAGCTAGTAAACGAGATTTTTATTCTTATTGTTAGGGATGCTGAGCGACGTCTAGACAAGGTGCTAGATGCGGCTATGCTTGACCACGAAACCATCCCGGGCTTTGAAGATATCACATTCCAGAACGAATGGAAACTATTTAAGCGAAAGGCGCAAGTGAAGGAAGAGCCGATAGAGAAGCGCTTCCGGCCACCCTCACCCAAGCAGCGCGCGAAGCCGGCGCCGCGAAACGTCACCTCGCTTCTCTCATCGACCCTCTTCGTGCTGGATCTCTACGACATACACTCCGTTATTACAACACAAATCATCTCTCAGCTACTCTACTGGATTGGAGCAGAGCTCTTCAATCGCGTCATGTCGAACCGCAAGTACTTGGCACGTACTAAGGCCATGCAGATCAGGATGAACATTTCCAACCTGGAAGAGTGGGCACGACTGAACAACAGGCATGCAGAGCACTTTGAAGGAGGCGAAACGAGGCCGTCGGGTGAGACAACAATGGATGCTGCTCGACGGCACCTGGCACCCGTCATCCAACTGCTCCAGTGGCTCCAGTGCTTCTCATCGTTAGGCGCGGACGATTTCGAGGCCTTGGTTAGCACACTTCAGCAGTTGAAACGATTGAGTCCACAGCAGCTCATCCACGCAGCCGAACACTACCGACCTGAAGTTGGAGAAAAGGGGCTACCGAAGAGTGCGCTTAAATACATTATGTCCCTTCAGAAAGAAGCAGCGCTGAAGCGAGACCGACGAAGAAGCGGCATGGCCTCGCCCGCACCGAAACCGGACAGTAGTCCAGCAACGCCTGTCAGGGGCCGATCAAATGGCTCACACCTAGAGACGCCCGGAAGCACAACCAGTCCTCACCAAGAGAGCTGGTCTGAAGACGAAGATGATGCGCCCGAACATCTATTACTAGACCCAGCATTGATGCTGCCTTTCACACTGCCTTCGGTAACGGACATGCTAGTTACCTATGGGGCTGGATTTGGAGGGCTCAATCGTGAGCGAGAACGAAAGTACATACCCACGGTACCGCCCGAGTTTCTGGAAAAGCTGGAAGTGAGCGGCGCAAGGAAGGGTCCTATGTTTGGTGAGGCAGATTGGGAGAACGAGGAGGTATGAAAGCGCACCGACATAAGCTGGAAGGCAGGGATGGATGGGGGGATGTGGCCAGCATAGTTGATCAGTCGGAGATCGTTTGATGGATGTACACGATGGTTAGTCTAGTCCCACACCGACTAGGCCACGACTGAGTGACAGTGTCGAGTACCTTGGGCGACTACAAACAAAACAAACTGGTGCGGATCTGAAAGAAAGACCTCACCAGCCTCCCCTACAGGAAGATCCAGGTACGGCGCAGCAGTCAGATCGATCCGATGATGTCGAGAAAGAGGAGGGAGAGGATGGAGGAGAAGAATGAGGACGTGGCGCAAGCAAGGGACCAGGAGAGCCAGTGCCATGGAAGGTCAGGATACTGGGTGGGCGGCGGCACGGAAGCGTCTTTTTCTCCCCTTCTCCTTTTAAACCGAACATGGCGCATGCAAAGCTGCATGTAACGCTAAGCGAGGAGAGAAATGTGGCTGGATGAAAAGCGAGAGAATAGGCCAGATGCCGATCGGAGCGGATGTATGTCACCATGTGAGGCAAAGGAGAGCGAGAGAATATGAATATGTCAGGTTGGAAGGAGTAGGTAGCACGAGGTTAAGCATCTCAGCTTGCAGGGTAAGATGGAAAGCAAAATGAAAGACGAATTGGAATAACATCTCAGTGTCGTTTGTCTGTCTGGTTTGGGCTACGGGGTTAAGATTGACTTAGATGGGATGTTTGTGACGTCTTGTCTGTGATGCATGCACTCTAACCTCAAGTCCAGGTACTAAACTGTTTGGCTAGTAGACTACCTACACATGACCGCAAAACAGCACAAAGAGCGGGCAGTTGACCGCCACAGACTCCCTTGTTTTCTCATCCCAACCTCGTGATTTGGGCAAACGTTGAGAGTTGGCGTGAGTAGCATACTCCACTGCCACGCGATTGAGTGGACGAATGTGGAGGAAGAGGAGTACTGGTACCGTACCGTATGTACGGAGTATGCGGTCTAAGTATCTGGGGACCTCGATAGGTAAGGGAAAGGCTAGCTAACAGGGATCAAGGCCTGACTTGACTGCCACGTCGAGGCGGAAGACAAGGGTGATTAATTTTTAGTTGACTTGACCAGTCATTTGTTTCGTTTACGTTTGTCTCTTCTTCCCTCGTCTGTTCTTGTTGCCGCCTACCTAGATGAAGAGAAGACCAGCCCCCCAGCCTTGCGGGTAGATCATTTCAGGGCTGTTACGGTGGGAGAATGAAGTAAGGGGGCAAGACGGGGGGAGAACTAGACGACTGTTCTTCTGCAAGCACTTTTGCAATTGCACAAACGGGAATGGCCGAGACAAATGAGGGATGGAGTGTATACCATAGTAGAAATATCAAGTAGCTGATGAGTTTGAAAAGTATTGGGTTTTGAAAGACTGTGCTTGGGAATACTAGCTCAATAGAGTTTATGCCACAATGCAGTAGTCAGGGGGAGAAGAGTTTTGGTTGTTTGGGTGGGATGGTATGGTCGAGGATGGGGAATGTGAGAATAATTTGGTTCCACGACAAGATGGAGATGAGGAGGGGGTCTGTGACTGTCTTTGTTTTATACAATCACTATGGAAACCATGGGAGTCAGTGGCACTTTTCGCATACGAATGGATCTTTTTGATTGCCCTTGAATGAACAGGCGATATGGTATGTTGGAAGGGCAAACATCGAAGTTGAGGATAATAAAATGTGAGCTTGGACTTGGATGGATGGATTGATGGATGGATGGATGGATGGATGGATGGATGGATGAGACAAAGATTATGATGGGATGGGCAGGACTCTAGGCTAAGATGGCCGCTAATGTTGGTCAACGGATAAGCTTGTCGCCACGTTCCGGACTTATTATGGATTGTGCCTTGATGGATGATGGATGAGAATCTCGTCTTGTAAGCTACGGTGTTGAGATGGTTGCAGTTCGTTTATGTAGGATGATGCGTCGATGAGGTCCAAATGAATTTATGAAGTTGATGTACCTGGATAAGAAAAAGAAAGGATAGGAAAAAGAAAGAAAAAAAAGAGCATAATTAGTTAACTTCCAATGAAGGGTATGCTGTTTCCTGTTCAATGACTGGTATGCTATCTCATGCTGACACTTGTTTTGTTTATCTTGGTTGCTATTTTTCTCTTCTTTTCTTTCTGTTGGGTTCTCTTTTAAGCTCTAGTAGTCATGTCTAGTGCCCGACTATTCGCCTTGTTGGACCCATCTTGATATTTTTTTTTCTTTCTTTTTCTTTCATGGAGGTGTAAGTGGGTTCTGTCTTACATGTGGGCGAAAGCTCTGGGAGTTAGGAGAGAAATGTGGTGTGGGAGTGAATGCGTGGTTTTTCTCTCTCGTCTATGACAACGGGTACCTTGCAGATTGACCCAATCAGAATACCATAAAGTCCCCAAAAAGATTACTCTTTATCAGGTTAGATATTCTGTGACATTTCTGCATTGCAGTCTTAGGATCACTTTGGAGATGATGATTGATTCTGTCCCTCCAATTGCCTTGCGTCGTTCTGAGTATTTTTCTCTTTCCTCCCTTTCTCTTTTCCTCTCGTTTTTTACTCTACTACTTGTAAAGGGCAGCCAAGTGAGGGAGTGTTTTGGGACAGAGATCAATCTCTGAAAGATGCTATCTGGAAATCGAAGTAACAAGTACATCACCAGAAACAATACGGCAGAAGCTATGTAGTTGAAAAAGAAAAGATTCATAGTGTCATCCATGACCAAAAAATGACAAGCCTTCAACATGGATCCCTCGTCCTCGGCCTCCCTTGCATCGTGTCCACCCATACCATACTATCCCGATTTGATATCGCTAACTGATCAAGCTTTTTTTTTTTTTCTCTTCTTCCTATTATCTTTCTTTGTTCTTTTCTGCTCTGTTTGTTCATGTCACGTAATGCAAGATATTGTACTATAATGAAATGTACACTGCACCTATAGCCTAACCTGGGCCTGATTTGACCTTATGCTCTTACCCATGTTTATGCATCATGTGAACGTGTGTTGTCTGTTCCCTCTGATCAACAGACCCGTTGATGGGAAGACGCTCAAGGTGCGGTGTAGGCAAACGAGAGAGGTAAAGGTAGAGAAGAAGAGCGGAAGAAAAAAAAAAACACAACGGCAAGGAGGGAATTAATCCCTGCACCCATCAAGCCATCCTGTAAACCTTTTCACCGTCCCGTTGGCATTTTTCAGGTCCTGCCTTTCTCTCATTGGCATTCATTCGTTTTCCTCTGCTGTCGTGGCGTCCTCCACCTCCTTCACACCACACCACACCACTAACAACCCTCCATCTCCATCTCCTTCACCACTCCTCGTCTCTTCTCCGCCGCCTTCACCTCCACTTCGCAACCGATTACACATGTCACATCTTCTTTTCTCTGAGAAGTTTTCCCTCTTCTTACTAGCTAGTGGCCGGTGAATGCGGGCCAATGCGTTCCCTCGTGGCTCAACATGAAGACGTACTGTGCATGTCCTTTGACGGTGAATGATGTGGCTACCTCTGGATGGGTGACATGGGTCTCCCCTCTTGCATTTTTTCTCTTCATTTTTTCATGACTCTCCATGTTAGCCTTGCATTCGCGTTTGTATCTGCGCTCCTTTGTTCCCATAGTATCTGCCAAGGATCTGTAGTGTTCGCCGTGGTTGTTCCTGCCCTCCCTTGCTCACTAGATTTGAATTGTTAAATGTCTTGATGTCCTGCCTCATGTCCACCTCGCCAAGCTGCCTACCTACCTACCTTCGGTACTCTGCTCACGCCTGCCCACTTACACATTCACGCAAATGAGGCAACTGTGATATCGCCAAGTAACCAGCCATACCTTCCACTTGAGCATTTGTTCTCTTCTTTACTTTCACGTTCACACTCACTTATCTCGAGTGTCTATGTTCAATCTTCTCACGAGACCGCTTCCCTATCACGAAACCACTTTCGTGTGAGACCAAAGTCTCTGCTTAGTTCAATATTGAGCTATTCCTCTGATTCACAATAGCAAGCTCTTGCTCATACGCTTCACATATCGGACATTGCCTCCTCCTGTGTTGGTTTTGCCGCATTTCTACCAAAACTGCAAAATTGCCTGTCTCATTCTACTGAGTCCAGGCTGAGCTCAAGTCTAACTTTCGAATCCAATTCTGACTCGCAAATCCGAGACTCGCTGGTCAAAAGCCCGACAACTTCAAGACAGTCGAGACATTGGAGACGTCGAGAGCTTTCTTCCTCGAACAAGGCGAATTTACGATTTCTCCCTTGACAGCTGTGGACTGTCATTGGCGACTAGACGGGAACCCTCTTCCATCCCTTGGGCTCCCTTGGCTCTATTTTGGCTCTTCATTTACAGCCAACTTTCTCTAATATCTCAACATTCCCCTTCACACTACCTCCCCGCCTTGGCCTACTTCGTCTGGCTCTTGATCGAGTATCCTGGCTTATACAACTTAGGCTCGCTCGCAAACCTTAACGAGCCAGACGAGTGTTGTGTCTTCCGACATTGCGGCTCACACTTATACAGCATTACAATACGATTCACTCGATTAGCTTCCTAACTAGAAAAGGTGTGTTGCTCAGACTCCGCCATTGACTGGGTACGACTGGTTGAGCAACATCACTGTGATCCGATTTCTGTCAATATTCAAGTTCGGATTTCCAGTACTTTCGGGCCCGACAAGTCGAATACATCGCCATGTTGCCCTCAAAGTTCGGCAGTGTGAGGAGCAAGAATTATCCCACAGCCCGCAGAACAACAGATTCGAGTATAGTCTCCTTGAGATATGAAAAAACTGTCCAGGCAGAGGCTCCCATACCCATCATATCCAGGAATTCTGTGAAGCTCTCACGCCGCCCCTCCTCTGCATCAATTTCATCTCATAGCTCACATCACCCTGTCGTTGTACCTCGGCCAGGCAGTATTGCGCCCCCAACCGAGGAGCATCCAGCCTTTAGGGACTCGACTTCTTTGACCACAGCCCGGGCACCTCTGCCTGTGGTCGAAGGCTGGAAGCGAGATTCAGGAGTGGCCCGCACGAACTCGTCCTCAACCATTCATGAGGAAGACGGCGAGGACGAGTGTCGAGATCCTCAGCTCGACAAGATTAACAGAAGTATTGCTCATCTTGATATTTTCTCACATACCTCCTCGTCTGCAGCACCTTCTATAGCCTCCACGAAGGAATCAGTCCCGGAAATCAAGATGCTGGAAGCTACCAAGATGCAATGGATTGAGGATCCATTCATCGATTCCAACAATACTTCTCCACACCGGACCTTTACATCGAGTGCTTTATCCGCATTAGCTGCAGTGTCTGCCGTGTCAAACTCTCATTGTACAACACCTCCTGCATCCCACCCCGGTGCTGCAACATGCACTACTCCTACACGGGCCAGCAGTAACAGAAAGACCAACTATACTGCGAGAAGGACAACAGTCGGAGAGACTACCACCCCCGCGTCAACCCGAACAATCTCGATGAGATCGCCCAAAATACCAACTTCTCCTTCGTGCCCCGTGGCCCCAACTTCGCCTTCACCATGCTCTCCCTCGTCGCCTCGCTCCTCGTTTTCTTCTCCCCGCAAGCTTGTCAAGAGTTTGAGCTTGCGGTCATCATCCCGCTTCAGTACTAAGGGCCTGTCTCAGGTTTTTGGGAACCCAATGCAGCCCTTGTGGCGGGGCCCATCTCCTGGATCCCCTGGAGCCTCAGGTCCTAGCGCTTCCAGCACCGCTAGTGAACCCTTAGAACCCTCCACTACCGTCTACGCAACAGCCACCGCAACAGTTGATACCGCTCGGCCCATGCATCTGGACCCATCCTCCCCTCCTAAACCGTCGAGCTCCTCCCATTTTTGGAACGAGTCCCATTCCACCTCCACCACTTCCATTAATAGCACATCTACTATCTCTGATTGCCAACTTCCCTTCCTCCCCCTTGACGTCTCCATACCCTGCGAAAGCCTCCTCGACGATGGCTTCATGAGCACCTTTGCCTTTTCAAACCGTGGCAGCATCATGTTTAGCACCCGTTCACCATCTGCAGACGGCGCTGCCTCTGCCGCCGCCGCATCTACAACCCCCGAAAATAAGAAGAAGCCTCTTGGTTTTCTGTCGACCCGCAACCCCTTTACACCTAGAACCTCTGTTAGCAATGTCGACCGCAACGACGATGACCACAACAAGATCAACGACAACAATCACGATGATAGCGAAGACGGTCGGGCAACGCCCACCCCGACCGTCACGACAAATGCTCCCACACTCACACCTGCTCCCACCACACCAACACAGGTGACCACGCCTACGACACCTGTGTCGCAAATCGCATCACGACCCAGCGATGGCGAAGAGAATAACACACAGAATGTCGCAGCCTCAAAGGCGGGCACCACCTCCCCTCCAAGGACGCTGCTGACCCCCGGCATTTCCGTGTTGGCCGCTGACGTGGAGAAGGAATCTCAAAAGGTGAGATCGCTCTATGCTGTTGGCGATGGTTCACGCGGTGAGTCTGTTCCGAGGCGGCACTCGTACTGTGATCGCCTCGAACCGACTCCCGAGGTCCCGTCTGAGGAGAATGAACTTGACCCGTATGGTTTTCCTTGCGTCCCATTGACCAAAATATCAGCTTGTAGTATGTGCTAACGTATGATCCCTTCTTGACAGAGCCCGCAGTCATCTTTCGCCAGCATGGCCAACTCCCGTGCCTGGAAGTTCTTCTTTTCCGCGCTATGATATGTCCAAACCACATGAACTGGCCGGTGGTCTGGAGGATTGGGGCGATCTTGACGGTGCCCTTGTAGACAGATATGGATTCATCACTCTGCCACCCCCGCCTGGTTCAAGGGCAGGCACTCCGACGGAGACCAGGTCTGCGCAAGGCTCGCCTAGGAGGCGCAACGTCCTTCAGAAGCGAGATCCCTCTGGTCTCTCCTCGGCCTCCTTCGGCAGTCGATCAGGGCCAACCAGGAAGATCTCGGCTCGATCTCTCAACACGCAGACATCCGAGCTGTCATTGTCAACATCACTCCGGTCTTCCAGATCGGTCATCCGTCAGGCCAGCAACCTGTTGCCGCACAATCGTGACAGGAGATGGATGGACGAGGCTGGAGACATGCTCAATACGGCCCCCAGCCTACAAGATATTGTCGATGAGGTCAAGGCGGAGATTCTCACAGAAGCGATGAAGCGTAAGGAGTGCGAGAGATCGGAGAAATGGAGGAAGATGGCCAAGGTTGTCCGCAAAGGCGGCGAGGGTCAGGGGATGGAGTTTGAGTTTGACGTCAAGAGCCCCAAGCTCATTGAGAGGACTTGGAAGGGAATTCCTGACCGATGGCGAGCTGCTGCGTGGTGGTCGTTCATGAACATCAGTGCTCGAGAGCACAAGCAGGCGGTTTCGGAGGAGGAGATTGTGGCCGAGTTCCACCGACTGCAGCTACGGAGTTCGCCAGACGATGTGCAGATTGACCTGGACGTTCCACGAACCATCAGCCGGCACATTATGTTTCGGCGACGTTATAGGGGCGGGCAACGACTCCTATTCCGCGTACTGCATGCCATATCAATCTATTTTCCCGAGACAGGTTATGTGCAGGGCATGGCATCATTGGCAGCAACGCTACTGTGCTACTTTGATGAGGAGAAGTGCTTTGTGATGATGGTTCGGATGTGGCAGCTTCGAGGTCTCGCTCGGCTATACCGCCCCGGGTTCGCGGAGCTCATGGCAGCCATGAAGGACTTTAACGACAACTGGCTCAGTAAGGATGTGGCCAGTAAGTTGGTAAGTGTGGTTTTTTCTTATTTAACCTTGTCTACCTATTCTTGATGTACTTTCAAGAGGGGAAGCCAAGACGGGATGATCGGAAGTCTAACATGGCAGCAGGCTGAACTATGCATCGACACGACAGCGTACGGCACTCGCTGGTACCTGACGCTGTTCAACCTTTCGATCCCCTTTCCAGCACAGCTGAGAGTGTGGGATGTATTTCTTTTACTTGGCGACAGCCCGCCGAGCACTGGAGATTCAGGCTCACAAGGAAGAAAAGCCGGGCAAAACCCAAGCGCAACTCCACCATCAGGCGAATACGACATCCTACACGCCACAAGCGCAGCACTAGCACAAGCTCTACGGGAAGTGTTGCTCGATGCCGAGTTTGAAAACGCCATGAAGGCGTTAACATCATCAATACCCATCAAGGATGAGGACCTCTTGATGAAGGTGGTCAAGGCCGAATGGAGATTACACCATGGCAAGAAGAGAGCGTAGTGTGTGTTTCTGCCATGAGACTTTTTGGTTCAAACGAGGACTGCTTCCCTTTGTTTCCTGTTTTATTTATTTATTTTTTCAGCATTGTTGGGGAGGCCTCACGATACCCTGCTGGGGGTCTCTTTTCTGCTTTTGTACGCTGGCTTACCGGCCAGAAGAGCTTTCGTTGTTTTCCTTTGTGTTCTCATTGAGCTTACAGATACTCTGATACCCCCTTGCCCTGCATTTGTTGTTATTTTGAGTTCTCTCTGGCTCTCTGCGAAGAAGCCGTCTGATTCTTGTGCATGTCGAGGGCCAATGAGCTCTGACATTGGGTTTATTAAGGAAGTGATTGTTTAGTTTTGTCATGGATGAGTGGTGGGCGTTTGAGGCTACGTACGTACGGAGTGGAGTATAGTTGTGCACTGCATTGGGCTCATTTTCCCTGTTCTTGCACAAGACAGCAAAGACGTTGAGGGTTATAATAGTAATAAGGAAAGGAGTGGGATGGAGTAGATGAGAAAAGAATGAGTTGTTTATGATGGGGATGGATGGACGGGAAGGACACAGCCGGTAACATGATGGTGTAAATTCAATGAGCGATGCGGGTCATGATGATGGTAGTGTATAAGTTAGTTAATCGAGGGCACTATCTGACTGTCAAGGTTTCGCTTACATTTGCAGACTTGAGAGACTCGGGTTTGCTTCACTTTGTGGGTGATGTCCCCGAGTTCGAGTTCGAGTTTGCGTTGCGTGGCATGGTATGGCATGGCGCGTGAAGCTACGGACTACTAAGTCAAGTCGGAACGCCTTGTTTCTACATTGAGAGAAGCATGCAGTAGGCATGGACAGGAGGGTGGGATTGCGCGGAGGGGAATCATTATGTTTAAATTGACGCCATCTTTTTCAAGGTTATTAGGCCTAGAAAACAATAGTTCTTCTTTTTCTTGAACTCCTCCCCCTCCCCCGTCATTGTCCAGAGATTCGGGACCGAATGGAAAAGGACATGTTTTGTGTTATTGGCTGTTTTGTATATAAAGTAAATTGTAAGGTTATATCTAGTATGTATACTCTGTACCGGTATCTATCTATCTATCTATCTATATATATATATATATATGCTTATACGAGTGATATCATCATGTACATGAAATATCCGGGACACGCCGTATGCCGTGATGTGATACAAGAATGGTGAGTTTAATTTCGAATAACCCTTTTGCACGATACTTGTTGGAACCAACATGATGTTGTACTCACTATCTACCTTGCTTTTTTCTTTCGATTACTATTTTTCTCATCTTACCACATCCCATATCTAGTGTGATATACCTCCCCCCCTAGTACTTGCATATCTTGGCAAATGTTATAAGGATGCGAATACACAGACAGTAAGTATCCAAAGAGAAAGAGAGGGAGGGGGGAAGGGAGGGAGAAAAGGTGGGAGAGGGTTACATTCGCATTCGGGATGACTGCATATGTTACGAATATATGAAGACAATCCGTGTCTTTTCCCGTTGGCCAGTTCTTTCTTCAACAATAATATAGAACAACGGGTTGGAAAAAAAAAAAAGGAAGAAGAGAAAGAAAAAGGTACACACCCTCCCCTTCCACCCTTGCTCGACCAGAAAAGAATGCCCCTTTGCAGCGGCGCAATATCCCACTTCGGTAGAAAGACACCAAGGTCAGCAAGCCACAACTCTATACCTACATGTGTACATGTAGGTAGCTACGGTAGCTACCAACACCTCAACTTACGTTACTGCGTGTCTAGTCAACCAAAAAGGCCTTCACCCTCACGTCTGAAACATAGTGTTTTCTCCCCCCCTCTTCCTCTCGCTCCCGGATATTCCACAGCAATGTCACTCGCTTCGAGAATTTAAAGTTTCCATAGTTGTTTCCCTTGTTCCCCTTTTGGACGTCTTGATTCAAGTTCATGACTGTTACCTGCACTCCTTTCAACACCATGCTACTTTTTCTATGAAACGCGACGTTTTAAAGTCGACTTGAATAATAGTCATCACCGAGTAGTGCGTGAGGTGCCTTCTCAGTTGCCCACCGAGGTTTATCAACCAATGTCAATGACCCCTGCCAATTCAGCATGGACTCAGCATTGACCGGTGGGTGATAGGGCTGAATACTACCCTCGGCATTACGAGTCTATACGTGATGCAGTGTGTTGCACCAAAGATTAAAAAAAAAAAAAAAAAAACTCCAGCATTCTCATGCCTGACTGTTAATCATGAATTGATGATATCTGGTAGTAATGACTCTTCATGGAGACTCCATGTCCCTAAACATGAACGAGCCCGTTGTCGGGCTGACCATATACCCGTCTAATATAGTTGTCCATCTTTTTGAGAGCCACTACCGATTTTTCTGGATCCCATTGCCACGTATGTTTGTATATATACAATAAAACCAAGCCTACATCGAATCAACAATTCTCCTCTCACTCAATCATCCAGAAACATGTTCATCTTCTTTGCCCAGAGTGTGCACTATCTCCTGGTTGTAGAATGGATGGCCTTGTTTGTTGACAATAGTCGTTGGCCCTCTTCTAGGGAGAAAGTGATTAGAATTCCTGCCACATAGCACAGCTTGATATGTAGGCACTATCCATGTCTCATTCCATGTGTTGTCTGTCGCACTCATCGAAGGTAAGGCGGGATAGGGTTGACAGGTGGCGCTAAACCCACGTCGAGGGCGGATCGGCACGGACGCGTTCGTTAGTTAGATTGCGATCCGTCACCGTCACCGTCACCGTGCCCCTGCTCCCTCACGCGCTCTTCTCGACTCATCCGCCTCGGTTTGCATCTTAACCTCAGCCGGAGACCGCTGCCGTTGCTCCTGCCGGCGGTCGTATCCTTCGGGGACATCGGCGGAGGGTGAGGTTCGTGTGGTGGGCCGAGGTTCGTCAGACAGCATTGACGATACCGTTGGCTTCGGGGGCTCGTTCCTGTCGTCTCTGTCGTACCCCTCGTCCTTCCTACTTCTTTCGCTATCTATGCTGTCTGGTTTCGGTCCTGGAGTTGAGCTGCGTATCGGGGACATGCGACGGAGCGGTCCCCCAAAACTGTCACGTCGACTTCGTCCAAAAGCCGTGGCTCGAAAAGGTGATATGTCGCTTCTTTGACGTGCGTGACCTCGTCGTCCCCCGCGCATCGGTGGATTTGACAGGCTGCTTTGGACAAACATGGGCGGCGATCGGAATCTTTCGTCGTGCGTAGGCGACGAGGCCTGCTGGTGTGGCCCCGTAGCTTTCCGTTTCCTAGGAGTTTCTCCTATGCGCACAGAGCTGTGTTAGTCTACAGAGAATCGCGTTTCCTCTTGATCTTTGACGAACCGGAAGGGCTTCCCGGTCGGTTCGAACTGCCGCTGCTCTGCGACGGTGGCGGCTGCCAGTGGTGGAAGAAGATCGAGGAGCTCGCCTGCTGCTCTTGCTGAGAATGCTGAGCTTGTTGGCCGTGCGGCGGTATCGACAGCCCCGGAACACCATGACCGTGTTGAGGAGCGCTGGGACTGATACCCGGAGGAGGTATCGTGGGTCTTCCCATGACACCGCTTACTGTTTGCCCTCGTGGTCTTGTCGGCGACCCGGGATAGGCGTATCCTGGCGGCACAGGCGGCTGTGTGGGTGCTGGGTTTTGATATTGGACATCTCGTTGATGCTCGGGAGAGGCTGGTGCTTGAGGAGGCATAAGCTGTGCTCGAGGAACCTGAGACGGAGGCATAAACTGTTGCGCCCAGTCTAATGCAGCTTGCGGGAGAACTCCGCCGCTTGCCATGCCGGTAAAAACCAGCGGGACCATGGGAGGAGGAATGCCTCCCGAGAGAGATGTGCGCAGCATGTCCATCTCAATCTTGCGCTGCTCAAGCCGAAGGCTCTCCTGTCTCGTCCTCTCCTCTTCCTGCCTCCTTCTGTCATCCTCAGCCCTCGCCTGTAACCAGTGTCGCATGGAATCCTCGGAACCTTGCCATTGCTGGGGGGGAGGTGGCAATTGACCCCAAGAATCTCTCTGCTGATGACCTTGGCCCAGGACTACAGGATGAGGTGGTGGAGGCGGAGGAGCATGGTGAGCAGGCGGCGGGGCGCTCCCGGGTGGAATCTGTTGAGGAGGGAGAGTCATGGCTGCCGGGGGAGGCAGACCACGATGAGGAGCCGACATGGGCTGGGCTGGTGGACTGTGAATCTGATGGGTGACAGGCAGAGTTTTGATGGAACTATCTTGATACGTCAAGGGGGGAGATGGTCGAGAGGTTGAAGGCGGTGTCGGCAGGTCATGGACAGACGTATAGCCGTAGGTTGGAGGCTGGTTGACGGTAAGCATCGTCGAATGATAACCCGGTTAGGACAGTGCTGTGGGCATTGAATGCGCCGAAGGTAAGAGCGAAGTAGAAAGGATAACAATGCAAGATTAGGTAAGGTGTGCAAGTGCGTGCTGTGGCTTGAGGTTGTTTCCGATACCTTAGTAGGTAATCTTGGTGTTGTTGATGCTCCCGCCACCACTGTTGCTCTGCTTCTGCTGATGACTTTTGGAGCACAACAGGCTATCAAAAAGCCAGAAATAAGGTGACGTTGAAAACTACGTCAAAGCAAAAGGCGACGAATGATCAAGCACCAACACCACCACAGCAAGTGACCTAGTTGGATCGCAGGACACTGCAACTACCTGGAGCAACGACAAAGCTAAGGGTACGGAGTTCTCCAACATGAAACAAAGAATAAGGAACGGCAATCAACACCAACGGAATGATGTTAAAGGGCAAGAAATAAGATGAAGAGTCGGTCACGATTAAAGATGAAAACTCTACTAAAGAGGAAATGAAAGGAAGGGATGCAACAGGCCAAGTGCAGCAAATAAAGGGGGAGGGAGAAGAAGAAAGAGAAGGAGGGGATGCCCTACAATGCAGATGCGGATGGAGACTTTGTATAAGACGCAGATGGCGGCTGTGGTGGACGTGGATGTGGATGTCGACGAGGGTGCAGCAAAGCTGGAGGTGACGGCCAGCTCCAGAGTGGTGGCGGTCGAAACAGGCGGGGCGGGAATGGGACCAGTTGACAAGCAGGGCCAAATTCATTTGGAACCAGTCATGGATAGCTCTGCCACATGGCACACATGGTACATGTGTGGGCAGTAAGAGGAAGTCGGTAGAGTTGATCAACAGTCGACAAAGGGAACGACAAGACCAACAATGGCCCTCGATGAAGAGCTTGCGCGCAGGCCTTCTTATTCTCCTCTGGTCTGACCTGATCTGATCTCCAAACTGGCTCCAATCCCTTCCCTTTCCTCTTTCCCTATGATCTGGTTCGTTATTGCCCAACGCTCAAGATCGGTATATGGTTCCCTCAAAACTTGGCCTGTTTGGATGCTCGCCGCCTTGCCCGGTGGGCTCCGAAGAAAGCTTGGGGCCCTGGGATCTGAACTCTTGACTGGACGGTTATCAGCGTTTACTACACTCTTGATACTCTACCTGAGTAGCCTGCAGGGGAGTTGGAAACAGAACGGGGAAGCGGAGAGTCCGAGATCGAAGTGGCTTCCACAAGTCAGAGCAGGCAAGGAGCCAGGGCAGCAACAACCATCAATGATCAATGACAATGGAGCTGACAAGAAGAGTAAGTGGGGGAACAAGGTACGAGGCCAGGGCCAGGATGATCATCAGTCAACAAGTGATTTGAAGGAATAGAGGAAGCAGAAAGAAGAAAGCGGGCTGACTGGAAGATTGGACTCGGGCGAAACAAAAGAGGACGAGAGGTGGGAACAAAAGAATAGGCCACACCCACTTGCGCACGCTTATACGCACCTCATCAAGCGCCAGCCGCCAAAAGGTCTCGTCTCGTCTCGCCTTGCCTCGCCTTGCGTCTGGGCTCAGATTTTTCTTCTGCTTCTTCTCTCTGCCGATGATGGGCGCTTCAGAATCCCTATGCGGAAATGCGTTACCCAGAGCCAGTACGGGGGGCCAGGATCAGACTATTAAGAACGACTGAGATCAAGGTGAACAAGCCACAACAAGGAACAAGTTCCTAACACAGCCAGGACCAGGCCGTTGGAAGATCCGGGACAAGGATTGAAGCGGAATGGTTTCGGTGTGGAGAAGAGTGCGTATTCTTGGTTCACGCCTAGAACAAGGTCCCCTTCGAGGTTCGTCAAGGAAGTGTGTATCAGAAAGAAATTTGATAGAATCTGTACCCAATCCAGCAATCAAGTGGGCGGACGGCAAGACGCAAGAAGGACGAAGAAGGTGGCGAAAATCGATCTCAAACTGGCGTGTTGTTAGAGCAATGCTTCTGCTTATATCGACAATCAAGGCAAGACTTGAGCGTAGCACTATAGTGAGCAAGTGTCTGCCCCGAGTTGGCCGGCAGGGTAGCCACTAAGTTTCCTCCGTAATGAGCCGTCTCTGGACAAGAGCCAACGACAGAGGGATGTGGACTAATCGAGTACCGGTAGGTGGATTTGAAGATGGGATGTGAGGATGGGTGGATGGATGAGTGGACAAGTGAATGGGAAGATGGAGGGGGCTATTGCAGTAGTGAAAGTTGAAGTGATGGAGGGGCATCGGAAGCCGGGGGTGTAAGGGGGGTGTGAGGGAGCGGACGAGGTGTGTAAGATGTTCAAGGAGTTCAAGACGGGACCTACAGTACTGCACAATACTGTACGAGAATGAGAACATGGATTGTGAGTTAGTCTGATGTTGACTACCAAATTCGCATATCCGTTCAATACCTAGCTGACTCGACTTCTCCTGAGCATACTGGCTCGCCTCAGGGCAAACAGCAAACCGGACGACAAGTGCCATTCAAGACAACCAAACAGGCTTACTGGATCCCGATTACTGCACTGCTGTAGACTCTGGAGTTGCGGGCCACTCAAAGCATGGGGCATGATCTAGGGCTGGGAGCCTGAATTATTGAGCAATAGTTCTGAAAAGGCTTGTCTGCTTCACCTTGGTTTGGGCTTGCCAGGTCATAACGTTAGCTGCTGGCTGACGATGGGATACCAAATCAAACGTGACGCTGAGCGAATGGATAAACTCGTGCACTTATTGCATGAGAGGTAGACAGGCTGGCGCCAAAGCCACCTAAGACTGCAGTTTCCGAGCCGTGCAGGGTTCTTCTGGTTCTCGTTGATGGCGTTTTCAACATAGGAGACTGGAGACCACATCCATGGAGTACCTGTCTTGACGATACGAGATCTTCAAACCAACTGGCGCATGTCAAACGACATGAGATATAAGAGGCTTTGCCGAGAAGTAAGAACCCGACTCTGACGGTTGGAAATTGGCTTGGTTTTTGAAACTTGCCATTCTCCGACATTCCCATCTGCTGTTGGTTGACACTCTTTGCCTTTCTTTTTCGTTTCTCGAACACTTACATGGGTCTAGTGTTCAACAGCCAGGGTTGATGATTGGTAAACATCCGAGCAAAGATATGTAGCTCCCGAGTGAGCATCCGCATCAGGGGACGAAAACGGACCTGAGAGAGCTGCTGCAAATGTATACTGTCCCAAGTCAGTGTTGAAGGAGATAAAGAAATCTAGACCATCCTATTCAAGCGCTTACCCAACCAGACGTCTGGTTAACAAGGTTGAGATTTCAACCGGGTCGCGGGAAGTGGGCAATAGATCTCATTAATTACCCAGACTAGAAGGGTTTCACGAAGGACTATTGCCCAACAAAGGCTAGCAGCAGGTTAGAGCGCTTTGTGGAGATGGAAGGATCACGCGGGTTTTCCCTGTCCCTGCAGTCTATTGTTTCGAATACGACTGGGGGCTTGATGGGGTGTGCTTGGGAGGTCACAACATGTAGAGACAAGGTAGAGTAGAGAGTGAAGATTGGTGAGAAGATAACATTTAATGATAAAATGCCTTGGATATTGAGGAGTTGAGGTCGGGGAATTTTCAACCGGAATAGCTCTTGCCATAATTTAGGACCAGCTCTTTCGTGAGCAGGAGAGCGCCTGCCGTAGATAGCTTCCAATAGATGAGGGTTGAACTAGGGGCTTGCCATAACTGACCGACTAAAGTACACGCGGCTGTTACTATCGACATGCCAACAAAAATGAGGCAGCACTATCAATATAAGCCTGGATGGGACAATTATACCCGGTAAGAGCGAATGTTGATAACGTGTGTGATTTTGCTTCAAGGTAGGTTCGATCCACTGGGAGTAATAGTGGTAAGTTAGTACTTTACCAGCATACGCACTACCTACTGACCTGGACAAATGTCAGTGGAGGAAATAGCGTATATTTACCCCTTTTGTCTTCTCACTAGCCCACCGTCTGCCCTATGGATGCAGTCTCGAGCTTCTTGATGAATCATTCTTTTCTACCCTCGTCATGTCTGTAACAATAACATTGGCCGTACTAGTAAAGATGACTGATCAGGACCCAGTAATCTGGGCGGCAGTGGTGAGTAAATTCAATAACCGCCACACTTGCAAAAGCGCGGACTGATCATGGGTCCAAAGTTTATTGTCAACTATCAAAATAAATCGTTAGCCACAGACCTAATGTGTTTTGTTTCATTTTTTCCCATTCTCATCATCGCTCGTCATTGTCTTATTGATGTTCACTCCACCAAACTCTAGTCAGTTGTTGTCCGCGATGACCACACCTGATTTTGTACCTTCGTGAAGGCATATCCCGACATTCTGTCTCTTGAACCTGAACCGATGATGTGCTGGCAACATGGCGCTGCATCGCTTGTCGGCTGTCAGCTTCATCAATAGTCACTAACTTATGGTTACCACTATTTGGACAAGACCATGACGCATCTTTTACTCACTCCATGTCTGAAAAAGCCGCCCAAAGACCTTTCGTGTCACACTAACACTGCAATAGAGTCAAGCTGCAGGCGGCTGAAAGAGTTACCTTACCTACCCTACCTTGCTATTGCTAGTACACATTCTCTCAAGCTCAGGGCAGAGCCAACCCCTGGACGTAGTGGGCTCTTGGCAAAGCGGACGAGTTGATATCCAAGCAATGACCAACAACACACGTCGGGGCTGAGATGTTTGGTGCAGCCATTAATCAAGCCACAGTCTAGAACCATTTGAAATGCTGATTCTGGAGCGTCCACACTCGGTTGCAACACAGACAGGCCATGTCCAAAACTTGAGACTGCTTTTTCTTTTCGGTTCCCTGCATCCAAAGTAGGTGACACCATCGGGTTCCTATCATGGGCTACTTATTTCGAGTATTGGGTTCGTTTCTGAAAGAAGAAATGTTATTTCCTTTAGCCATGGATCATGCTTACATCTGACAGCCTTCAAGATCAAGCCATCTTTTGGCACTTTCCTCGAGATGGTCATAAAACACTGTTATAACCAAGGTGGTTGGGAACCTTTGCCATCTGCCAACCAACCATGCACAACAGATACAGCATTGGGCATTGCGAGCATGAAGTAGCCGGGTAGCATTACCTGGTATGCAATAGCAACGGTAGCGTCTCTCGAGAACAGGAAGGCACAGGAAGGCACAGAAAAAGAAAAGAAACTGTAAGTGTGCGGAATTGCTTTCTGCCACAAGTGTTGTGCTGCCCTCGGAACCATGGACGTTACATTGCGGGTTATTTGACATCCATCCCTGTTGACTATCCTCAGGGATTGAATTGGGATACAGAAGTCACAAACCACCTGCTGTACTTTATGTAACGTTGAACAGTGGCTACCGTATCTCCTGAGGCCCCGGTAAACTCATCAAAGGATTGATGCGGCTCGGGCAGGTTGAAATTGAAATGAAATAGCCACTTGTCCATGTTATCTTCTGGCTTCTCCGTGCAGTGGGGCTGATAAACAAAAAAAATGTCACGACGGCAGACATCACGAATGCAATTTCCAGACGGCATAGCGACCTACGGTCAAGTTGACTAGGTAGGTACTTAATTCAGGCACGCTCGTATCAGTTGTTTATGGACTGAGTTTCTCGAATGGCCATGGTTAGTAATACCAGGATCATGTTCCTCGAATTCGCGACGTTTACCGATTGTGTTTTTGAGTCGTTAACCCTGCTACTAAAGATACAGTGTACTGTGAAGAATTTACATGACTTCCAACTACAGTCAAAGGCGTGATCAATCTAAGCGAATCGTCATCGCAGGGCAGCCTTGGATGAAGGATTTAAGGGATGATGAATGACTAACGGCAGCATCCAATGGCCGTAACGCGCACCTGCCGTTTGGGAAAAAACCAAATGTGAAACGCGGCAGTAAAGCTGCAGTGATCCCATTATCAAGCTCAACTGGGGTAAGTACCTGCCACCTCGAAGGTCAACTTCGGAGATGCCTAACTTTGGTGTGTGTGTGTGTGGATGCGTGTGTGTGTGCCTCTTTCTCTTACCAACCAACCTCCTGCCACTATTCGAAAGGATGTACGAACTGTGATTACCTACTAAGCTATTTCTAAATACCTTCTTGGGCTCGTTACTTGACAGCTTTCCCCTTTCCAGTGGATAACGAAGAACGAGGCCTAGTTTGCTTGTTCGTATATCTTACGGAGAGGTTGAGGAAATGAGAAGACGGGGCGACTTTTTCTCCTTTACAAGATCAGCACCCTTCTCGACATTTTAAGTTAACCGTTTTAGATCAGCCTACATCCAACGGCTCCTTTGACCGAGCAAGCGTCCTCTTTTCCTCCAAGCTCTAGCTCTAGCTCAAGCTCAAGCTCTACCCTCCCTTACTCCCTGTCTAGACCTAACCATCCTGCCAATCAATCCTTGTTCAACTCGCGATTGAGCATTTTGCTCGGCTGCGCTAACGCCGTCGCTCTTGTTGACCAGCTCCGGGGACATTCAGTTCGGTCTGACTTGATAGGCCTGTGCCGCTCTCCTCTGTTTGAGTTTCCTCTCCAGTACCAGTGGCTAGAGCTTCCCAAGTCTTGTGGCAACGCCGACTGCATTGTAGTTGAAGTCGAATTACCAGCAGCTTGCCGCCCATGAAGGTTCGATGTTAGAACCCGTTTCCTGAGCTTGCTGATGGCGACTCTCGTATTCACCCTAATGTCTAGATGGACGATCATACAATCTTGGAAGCTGAATGCTAACAATAGCTCATGTAAGTTTGCGCACAAGCTTGCACCTAAGCAAATCCTTTAGTGGTTCCCAACCAAGCACTTCGACCTTGACTGGTCTGGTCCGGGCTGGACCTGGACAAGAAACATAAGCAGATGCACTTTACTGGACGTTGAGTACCATGGTTTTTGACAGTCGAGGCGCAACTTTCTGTACTACCTCAGCCTGCCCATGTGCGCCACCATGCTTTCAGGACCACACATGAATCACTAGGACAGAGCGGACGACGGCGTTAACAAGCATGATCAACAATGCCTAGACTCGTCGGTCAATGCGACTCGATTTACCCTTTTAGGCCGTGACTTTCGAATCTAGTGCGCTTGAATATGCCATGAGGGTTGGCAGCAATCCATCACTCTGGTTCCAAAGATCGAGTCAGCTGTTGCACAAGGCAAAGTTCACTCTTGAACACGGATGCCGATGAGAATAACCCGACGCGAAATATCTCTGGGGTATGAGCGAGATATGCTCCGTAATTCCTCCCATTGCTGATATTGCACACACTGACGACAAATACTCAATGGTAAGCTACCCAAGCTGGTGCTCGATTGGATTGCAGGATTAATCGATTTTGTCCAGCCTGCGTGGCAACTGAATCATCTACATTATAGGACGCACCCCTTCTCTCAATAGTGTCGATGATCCGGAGATCGAGGCATGCTTTTACCACATGTTTTAATCGACGTACATTGTAGGGGGGGAAGCCAACTGGTTTGCACTCAGGTGACTGCGTGGTGTTCTAAGGTCCGACGCACAACACTCGACTCGTCAGTTGGATGTCGATGCTAGCAGATCGATCATCATCACCCCCATGTCGATTGGGCCTCGTCAATCGCTGGCATATTTTCGAATAATTTCAAGGGTGAAACCTCCCCCTCATGAATCAATTGAGTCCAACATGGCTGGGCGATCAAGATACAATGTTAAGCAAAGCCCCTGCTAGCACCGTTTACTGCCACACCCCGATCCATCTGACATGTGGGAATCGTCCGAGAACCCACGAGTCTAAGATTTAAAGCAAGCCACCGCGCAGAGATCAGCAAACGAAGGACTATGATGACCGCAAGAGTACGCCTGAGATTTATGAACAATTCCCAAACAAGTAACAGGATATCGTTGATACAACTTACTCTTCACACGCAAGGAGGCAAAACCGTCTTTCATCATCTTGATCAGGCGAGTCACAGAGATGGCATTGACCACAAGCCTCGAGTTAGGACCTGAACCTGCTCACTGGATGATTCACTTCAGCTTCGGCTTCGGCTTGAATGTTAACGACGATCACTTGCTGGCAGGAACTAAGGCAATACGAGATGCCATTTCTGAAAGCGCCATGATTTGTTTTTCTTCTTCCAGGTCTAGCTTCACTTGTTATTGCCTCACTCGTCCCTTCTCCTCTTTTTCCAAACGACTAAAAGGGTGCAACCAGGGTCCTGTTGCAGACCTCTACAGTACGTATGTTCGCAGACCGAAAACAAGATGAAAGTTTGAAAAAGCAAGCATGTATCTGTCGAAGATCGTCGTCAGTTTCGATTCCGTTCTACTTTGCATTAGCAAGTAGCCAGCCACTGGAGGATGAACCTGTACCGATGCTGGACCTTCGTTACAACAAACAGATCGATATAGCTGGATTGAAGATTCATGGGCTTATCAGCAGGATACACATGGCCAGTGTTTTGGTCTCAAGCATAGCAGACTATCAAGGCTCAAAATTGCTGACCAAAATTGTTCCTCTGACAGCTGATGCACATCTAGTACCACCGCTTCGAAGTCTCGGAAGCAAGGATTAACATTCAAGTTGATAACGGCAGGTTAAGTCAGGATGCCCTGGTAAGAGTTGGCTCACGAGTTCGGGGCTGAAGAGACTAGCCATTTCCGCCAGCAAATTGGTCTAATTTCACTGGTTCATCCCTTCATGATGCATCGTCTCGGCTATAGTAGTAGGTTAGGGCCATGCATATCGAGACGCAACGATCTAGGATCCCCTTGCCTCCAAATTTGTAAAAGGTCTTGATGGCTCGGAGCAAAGCTAAGCAAGCAAGCAGGCAAACAGGGAACTCATACATACTGACCATGGTCAGCTCCGCGCATCGGCATGTACTTGACAACAACATCTTTCATTTTACATGACCTTGCCTGTCTCATGGCAACCTTGTTCCTCTGTTCTGATGGACGTCAACCGCAATCTCTTGATGCAAAGCCAAGAGACCGTTACCCTCATCAAAACCTCAAACAGCTAATTTGATTAACACGCGCGTCCTCGTACACACGCCGCCAACGGCCGCTAATGCTATCCCGTTCCCCATCTTGGGGTGTGGCGTCTCGAGAGAATCCAGACTAAGTTAGTGAGCTTAGGAGGGTTTCGCCCATTGCCGATCACATCTTCTCGACCCATCCTTTGATTACGCCTCTCTTTCTGGCCCTTTCTTTCTCTGTCTCTCTCATCTTGTTCCAGTCTATGCCAAGCCAAAGTGTCGGTTCAACGGGACGTATGCCCTCGCTTAATTGAAGCTCTGAATCCCCAATATTGGTTGATCTAGGATAGAGCTTGACGAAAAATTGGCTTTATTAACTTGACAAGAACAAATGCGGATCCGCTTCCAATGCAGACCAAGGGGCTTTCATTACAACATACCAAGGGTTATGAAGGAGCATTTTCCTATCATGAGATATTGGGCTCCAACATGAAGCCCCTTCCCAACCAGTACATGACCACAAACATCAAGATAAAAATTCTTATCGATATTATCCATGACTCGTGATATTAATATGTAACAGGCTTGGTATTTTCAAGTAAACAACTCTAAACTGCCCGCGCCATAAACTGCTATAACATCATACCGTATGACCATACAAGCAAGCAAGACACCTGCCACTCCCAACCCTCTTTGACCACCCTTTGTGCAAGAGAAAGAAAAAAAGAACAAGACGCTGGTTATCATGAAGAAGAGAAGATGAAGAGTAGAAGGAAGAACAAGACACCCAAATTCCGCATGTGAATCAACCACAATACGCCCAATGGCGTTTGCAAGAAAGAGAATAATAACATACCCGTTCTATGTGACACTTTTTTTGACCATTCCTATTCCCTTCGGCCCATAGCATGAAATGAACTGGGAAACCCAGAGAAAAAATAATGAAAAGAAGAAAAAAGAAACCTTGTCTTGTCCAGAACCAGACTAATCTGCGTATGTTGTGCACGACCTGATTGTAGGATGCAGAACTAGGGCGAAAAGTAAGAGTATGATACTCTGAATTTTGTTTTGCTTTGTTTTGTTTTGGAAGAGAGGTGCAAGTAGAACAGAGCACCAACCGTGAAGTGCATCATTTCCACGGAGGTTCTGAATCAAGACTCATTCCAGAGAATCCTCCCCTTGTCCACTCTAATGAGGGAAAATACGATCCTTGAAAGACGAACTCGACGAGGTGAAGCTACCACGCTTACTGTCCTCCTTGCCACCCCCATAAGGGTTGTTCTCCCCCTTTGCCACTGTCCCATCCCTAGCGGGACTGTTGAAGCTGTTACGTTTTGCGGCCTTCTTTACCAGCACACTTTTACCCTTCTCATTGAGCGCCTTATCACTCGGTACTTTGACAAGACCGGGCCTCTCGCTTGTGGACTCGCTATTGCGACGATTCTTTGTGAGCTTTCGGGGGAGACGTTTCTGTGAGTGGGTTGACGCGCCGTCCTGCGTGGAACCGGCATCGATAGACCTGCTATCGCTCGATGTACGACTGACTAAAGACATGCTCTGTGGTTGACTCTTGGGGGATGATAAGTCCTGGATAGGGGGCGGTCCAGGTATTTGGTGCTCATGCCCATAGATCGGGCTCTCCTGTGATTGCAGGGCCGTCGAGTCAATAGGTTGGTTGAACACGGCGTCCTCCTGCATGGGGTCTATGATGCCCCTAGAAGGTTCTTGAGCGCGTGCAGACGGGATAGTTATGGGTGTTGAGGTGGAAGAAGGTGACGAGGCGCTAGGGGCTGGTGTACTGGACTCGGAGGTAGCAGGTGGTGAAACGGTCCCGTTAATAGCTCCTCTTAGGGGAGGTCTAGGCTCAGGCAATCGCACTGGTTCGGGCTGTGGTGCAGGGTGCTTTTTGGCTGTTAGATCTAGACCCCTTGTAATGGTTAAAACAGATCACTTACTTCAACGTTGAGATAGGCATCCAGTTTCCTCCTCAACACCTCCGACCTCACAGGTTTGGCGAGATAGTCATTCATGCCAGCGGCCAGACACTTCTCTCGATCTCCTTGGATTGCAGATGCTGTCATGGCAATAACAAGGACTTTGCGGACTGCATCGAGGGGATCTTTGCGGATGAGTTTAGTGGCCTCATATCCATCTAGCACGGGCATCTGAACATCCATGAGCACAACATGGTACGGCTTCCCTTCCTTGGCCCGGGCTCGGAGTCCTTCAACGGCCTTTAGACCGTTGTCGTAGGCGACAACATTGGAGTATCCAAGACGTTGTACGTATTGAATGGCAATCTTCTGATTGATAGGGTTGTCCTCGGCAACGCAGATGCGAACCTCCTCCTTGGGTACCTTGGATAGGTCGAGGTACAGGTTTGTCGAACCAGTCGGCTCTAATGGTGATAGAGCTTGATAGTGATCGTTAGGAGAGGTTGCCTTTGACTGTGCATCACCTGCTGACACATCTGACTTGGCCTTTTCGAAGGTAACAGTGAACCAAGCAGTGGTTCCGACGCCCTCCTCACTCTCAAGCTGGATTCTACCCTTCATCATCATCTGGATGAGAGACTTGCAGATACTGAGACCAAGGCCGCTACCGCCGTACTTGCGAGCCGTGCTTGCGTCGGCCTGGCTGAAGGGCTGGAACAGCTTGGCTAGCTGTTGTGGAGGAATGCCGATACCGGTATCTCGTACCCAGAACGTCAGAGTGGCATGCTCCTTAGTCTCCTTGTCGAGTCGAGCACCAATAGTGATGGAGCCGTCCTCTGTGAACTTCAGACTGTTGCCAATTAGGTTACCCAAGACCTGGTGCAGGCGGATAGGGTCACCATATATGAGCATCGGGGGCAGTTTGATATCCTGGATGATCTTGACGTTCTTCTTGGACGTCTTCTCTCGATTGCTATACGAAACAGCCCGGACAACTTCACGAACCATGTCCTCCGGGTTGAATGCGATGATGTACAGTTTCATCTTGTCGGCCTCCATCTTGGAGAAATCCAGAATGTCGTTGATAACTGTCAGCAGCAGATCGGCAGATACGCGGATGGAGTCCGCCATCTCTAGCTGCTCTTTGTTCAGTTGGCTGTCGCGAAGAAGCTCCGAGTTACCTATGACACCATTGAGAGGTGTACGTAGCTCGTGGGAAACATTGGCCAGGAAGATGGACTTGGCTTTGGCTGCATCCTCTGCCAGCTTAACATTGCGCTTTGCCTCAGCTTCAGCATTCTTCGCCTTTGTCTCTGCCTCGAGAGCTTTTGCGAGAGCACGCTTTTGGACGGCCACCATCGACCTGTTCTCTGCTGAGATCTTTTCAACATTCTTCATTGCCAGCGCGTTCGAGTAACTGATGCCAATCTGGTTGACCAAGAGCTGCAAGACGGTTACGTTGCGATCCGTGAACGCACCAGGCTCACCCTCCAGGTACAGGACTCCAAGGAGAGGCTTGTTGCCGTGAGATATAGGAATAGCAATGATGCTCTTGCCAAACGGGTTTCTCTGCAGCCAGGATTCGTTCACGTTACCAAAGCGCTCGTCCGCAATCAGATCTGGGACGAAAATGGTTTCGAGGAATCGAGTACAGTACAAGACAACGTTCTCGGCAATCAGCGCAGTGCCAGACAGGGGGATACCTGGGATATGAGCCGAAGCGCCCTTCTCTGGATCACCACTGGCCGCCACGGACCAAGAATCAGGGTCGCTCTCCTGAACCACAATGGCAGCCAGTGTAGCCGAACCGCCGCAGGTTTGCAAAATGACATCACACATTGTCTTGAGTAGCTCGTCGACTTGGAGCACCGAGGAGATGACCTGTGAGGAGACTAGAATGGCGTGCAGATCGATCATATCGAGAGCAGGCAATCCGGCCCCTGGTTCCGCCTGCATGTTCATCGACCCACGCCAGGCTCCGATACGTTCACCTCGGAGGTCAGGTACATTCATAGCATTCGAAGCCACACGTGCGAGCTCTCCGCCGTCGTCAGTGCCCACGTTTCGATACTGCATGGCCGAATCATCGGCAATAAAGTCCGTCTGGACACCAGCCTCAGCAGTTCGCTGATTCCGAGTTGGTCCATGCAAGAGAAGGGTGTGCTCTTCCTCAATAGCTCTGGAAACACCGCAAGCACCCATCTGTCGAAACAGGCCAACGGCCTCCACAAGAGCTGCGCGAGCAGACCGGCGGGCGCTACGGCGGATGAACAACCCTGCCATTAGGAAGTTGCCGAGAGCTTCGTCGAATACAGCATCATGCTCTGTTGCATGATCCAGGGCATGCTCGTAATGTTGGATTGCGGCTCCATGCTCCCCAGACAGTTCTGCAACCTGCGCCTGTAGCATCTTGGACCAACAGAGGTAGTTGATGTCAGAAACTGCCGACCATTCATCAATCTTCCCCACAAAGTCCTGTAACTTCCTGATGGTCTCCGCAATCTGTGCGGAAAAGTCTGCTGAGGGCGATCGGGGATCCTGTTTCTGCCTCAGCAGCTGCCCTGCCAGAGACAAACCATAGAATAGCATGATCAGCCTGCTGTTACGTGTCGACCACAGCAGTGACAGTTGTTCAACACATCTGCTCCCGATCTCGATGGCGCGCTCATAATGCCCGTACAAGAAGAGGGGAATCAGCTCGAAACCTTCGTAAAAAACAAGAGATCGATTGCTCTCGCGCTTACAGCCCAATAGCCACCTTTTATAAGAACTTGAGTTATGCTGCTCATCATTCATAACTGTGGCTGCGTCATGTATGTGTGTCTTGCCTTGCAGAGCACGACAGAGCTGCTTCAGAGCAATGAGGATTGAACCGCCTCTGGAGTCATAGTACCAATTTGGTATCTCCTCACACCCATATTGGCAAAAGCCCTCCAAGTCTGCACAGTTCTCGCTGCTGTAAAACTTGAACAAAGCCGAGATTCCGTAGCTCAATATGGTCGAGATTCGGTCACCGGCAACAGACGCGTACTCAACGGCGTCCTCCATCTGAGCCGTGATCATAGGCATGGTCATGTAAACATGCCCGATACACATGGGATGTAACATTAATCCACGTGCAAGTGAGAATGCGTCTCGTGACTGTACAAGGAGTTCCTGTGCAATCGTGCCCACATCCACAGCAAACTGTGCCATGTTGAAACGAGATAGGGCAATCATGACAAAGTGAAGAAAGCCGATACCAGACTGTGGGTAAGAGCCCCTCGTCAGATGCATCTCTACCATCATTAGAGTCAGATGATAATATCGCAGGTTGTCAGTCCACCAAGCAGCACTGATGGTTTCGGCGAGAACAGCTCCGATAGACGCAACAGTAGGGTCCTCTGCCTCCCTACGATTGATAAGCTCCGTTCGGTTCATTGTCTGGATTTGGATTGACAGCCTCTCGAACGTTTCGTCGCATTTCTTAAATGATGGCTGATCATCTATAGCAATACCAAGGGTAGAAAGACACTCCTTGAGAGAAACGAGGGCGGAGGTAGAGTCCCCGTTTTGAGCAAAGATCCTGGACTGCAAGACGTATGCAGGTGCCTTGTCAAATGCAGTCTTGGAGTTCTTGAAAATGATCTCCAGTGCCTCGTTGGCCGCTGCATAGTTGCCCATGAACAGATGACACTCAGCTGCCCGCAGATATAACTGCATGGTCTCATCAACCGATACATCCTCTTGTCCTTCCGTCCAGGGATTGTCTTGGAGGAGAGCAAGAGCGGTGTTGTAATACTTAGCGGCTGTGGGTCGTGCGCCGCTCTCAACAGCTGCTTGTGCACAGCTTGTCAATAGCTTCCTGTAATGGCAGCGATTTGGGATGCGTCGCTTGATGATATCGACTGACTCGCAAATATGCGAGGCCGCATTTTCCCGTTCTCCGGATTCTGTGGCATAATACTTGTCCAGAGTCTGAGCGATGATAAAGTGCATCTTGCGAGAATTGCATTCCTGTAGGTTGGCCGACGCATGGATGTATCGGTCATGAGCGAAACGGAAACGATCATCTGAGTCGGTTGGAACAAGGATACAGGCCTGGATAGCCGCCTGTAAGCCAGCGATGGCCTCGCCTTGTGAGTAGCTCTTGTGGGCAATGCCTGGGCAACAGCCCCAATCGTCATCATGATAATCGAACTCGCCTACCATTAAATGGCATACGAATTCGAAAGAGAATGAATTGCCAATGAGTGCTGCCCAAGCGAGCACGGATCGAGCGGCAGGTGGAAGCTCTGTTAACCTGCGAGTGATGAATGCAGTGTCGAGAACATCATAGTCCTTCTCCCCCTGGAATTGTTCGAAGAGCCTATCCAGATCGTAATGCCACTGGCTATCCCTATAATCATACCACACACACTTCTTTCGATGGCATGTGCTGAGCATCTCTCGCATGTAGAAGGGATTGCCTGCCGTCTTGGATTGTATAACGAGAGCTAACGGAAGGATCTGCTCCTTGGGTCGACAAAGTGTTGTTGAGACATACTGGACAATCTCATCTTCTGCCAGAGGTGCTAGGGTGATTCGAGTGACTAGTGGATTATTTGCACGGGGGAATTCTGCTCATTTTGTTAGTTAAATTGAGGTGTGGCAGCAGATAGAAGAAACTCACCGTCTGTGTCAGGGGGGTGGATGATGCTCTGCATTTTCTCTGGAGACAGCTCCTCAGGTCGATAAGTGACAATGATAACCATCTTCATCCGTGAGTTGATGATCTGAGAGATGAGATCGAGGGATTCATCATCAGCAAAGTGAAGATCGTCAAGGGCGAAGCAGATAAACTTGTGCGCTGTGAAAACTCTCAGAACGTCGAGGAAAATATTCATGAGGCGCATGGTCTTGGTGGATGTGCCTGCACGGAGGAAATCTTGAGATGTTTGAGAGGTGATGCTGTTGTTCCTTGCCACCGGTCCTGGCGAAATTCCCGGCGAAGATCCTCTCCTCTTCAGGTTGGAGTTCCTGTTGGATTTAAAGGAGAAGTTCTGAGAGCTTGAAACTGATCGCCCAACGGAATGCTCGGGAGGACCAAGTAGGAATTCAGGAAGACCCAGCATCTTATGCAAGATAGGCCAGACAGGTCGGACGAACTGTTTGAGACCTTGGTGGAATGGCGTTTCCGTGTTCCTCTCACCCCAAACCTGCTTGAAAAGAGATGATAGCAGCTTAAGCAATGGCCCAAAGGCTGTTCTCCTTGCAGTATCAAATTTGGAAGTGGCACAATAACCTCGTCTTCGAGCTTCCGTAAGGACGCTCTGGACGAGGAAACTCTTACCGAGACCTCCTGTGCCCTCAATAGTGACCACCTCACAATGGTCACGACGGCGAAACTTGGCAGAGCCTAGCTGCCTCGACAGGCTAGAAGCTGTGGATTCGACCATGCTGTGACGGGCGGGATCGGTTGCAACACTATCAGCCAGGCTGCGTGTCTCTATAGATATGGACTGATGTCGCTCCCATGGCCTGGCGACACGAGGGAAGTTGCTGGAGGGTGATGATGAGATGGTATCTCCTGATATGGTTTGATTATCGAAGCTATGTTGATTGCTCTTGAAGATCTTCGGATCTGACATTGTCGTATGAGTGAACGATCCGCTACGACGGTTGGCCCCATCTGCCGAACTTGCTCCTTCACTAGAAATGTCGTCGAAGGGGGTAACGTCGTTGGAGAGTGCTGACCCATCTGAAAAGCGGTTCGTGTTGCCCTTAATATTCATGGCATGAGTCTTTGCTACACGGTCGATGACCCGGATGAGTTCTGCTTGCTCGCGTTCACGGCCGATCATGATAGCTGGAAGCATGAAGAAGGACGAGATGTCATTGGTTCCAATCTTCCATTCCTTGAGCGCCAACCAGTCACCGTCGCCGAGGAATTGCTGCACCTTGACCAAGTCGTGACGGAGCCCGCTTGCTGAATGATAACGATCGGTGACATTCTTTGCAGTGCACTTTTGGATAATCCTCCCTATCACATCTGGAACGTCCATTCTTACGGTTGAGACGTTGGGAATTCTGCGACCAAGCACGCCCTGAACAATGTCAAGAGGCGTTTCGCCCTCAAATACCGGCTTTTGGGTCAACAACGTCCAGAACACCACGCCTAGCGAGTAAATGTCGGTTCGGCTGTCGGGCTCGGCGGGCATTCTGCCTGTCTGCTCGGGGCTGATATATAGAAGCTTGTTCATGGCACCGAGCTCTTTTGAAAGACTAGACCAACCAGCACTGGTCAAGCCATGCTCAAACGACCGGACACCGGAGCCGAAGGACAGGATTCTGACCTGATTGGCCTCAATATTGAAGTGGAAGGCATCACCACGAATCTCGCCATGTATCATTCCCAAACCATGATGTATGATTTCGAGACACTTCGTCGCACCAATAGCGAAGTCGAGGAAATGCTGGAGAGAAATTTGCTCGCGGGGGGGTAAGTCGTTCTTGCGTGTGGCCGTAAACGTCTCGCCATGTCTTCGTGCTCGGTAGAAAGCTGGACCCATATCGAGAACTCGGAGCAGGTAGTTGGGACCTGGGTGTTGGTAGATGGCGACAATCACGGCAGCTCGATCATCGGGAATAGGGTTCAGTCTGATCAATTCGAGAGGTTTTACCATGTGCTGGCCAGTTGGATCCGACATCAAGAGTGTCTTTGCTATGTGGAAAGTTCGCTCTTCGCGGACGGCATGATATGATATGCGGGCAACCACCGGCTCCTCTACCAGCGGAGCATCGGATGGCACAGAGGCCGGAGGGGTGGTCGTCGACGGATCGGGGCCATCGCTCCCGTAGCTCGGGATATATGGCTCTGACGGGGATGGTCGGTTGGAGTAAGACTTCAAATGAGAGCCTGGACTAGAGGCATTGCGGGAGCTCGATGGAGAGAAAGGAGAGACGAAGCGGGTACCATAGACATGCCTAGGAGCTGTATTAGAAAACGCACCCGGGGTAGAGAGGAAGTCGAAGAAAGGGAAAGTGAGTCAGGAGATTCTCAAGTCCAAACCTCACGATTGAGGAGCTGAAGACTTACCAATGATCATATGTCGTATGGAAAGGTAACAGAGTGTCATCCCAGGTATAACCAGCCAGTTGGCTTAGGCGCTCGTAAAGTCTGGGCGGGGGATCGAGAAGGTCATCGGTTACGAGAAGATCATCTCTTATGATGGCAGCGGTGTCCATGATGGTGCGCAATCAGCGACGCGCCTCGCAGGGCGTGATATCCGATATGGACGGCAGCAATGCGTTGTGAGCGGACCCTTCACAATCAGTCAAGTCAAGTGGTGTAGCTTGTCTGATTTTAAACAGCCCATCATTAGTATCCCGGCCGTCGTTAATTGTCGAGGTTGCGCTAAACAAGTAGCACGACAGTCGCAGATAGCCAAGGAGACGGGGAGAGTATGCGCTTAATCAATAGAGCTAGGCGTCGTGGGCGGGATTCCTGTGATAGCACGGCCGAGGTTTGTTTATTTGAATTTCGTTGATCGTTTCGTGGAAAGACAAGTCGTCGAGGTGGATGGCTACCCAGCTGAGCCGGTCCCTAAAACAAGGCGGTAGGGTAGGTAGCAAGAAGGTTTGATGACGTTATGGACGAGGAT
The DNA here is from genome assembly GCA_013623535.1 of Fusarium penzigii. Lineage (NCBI taxonomy): Eukaryota > Fungi > Ascomycota > Sordariomycetes > Hypocreales > Nectriaceae > Fusarium > Fusarium penzigii. Next base: position 42,008 of record JABFFC010000386.1, read on the forward strand.
GAGAGAATGAGCCTTGGTATTAATCAAGAAAACCCCAACAGCTGTTGAGAATGGGTATATGGAGGATCGAAGGTATTCGGCAACGAGGTAGCACAAGAAACCGACGATTGAAAACAAAATCACGGACAACGGATGGTTTGTTTGAAAGAATGGGTAAAGAGATGTGTTGAAGTAATCTACTGGTCAGTCTAGTGCGTGTACGTAGTGATGACCGCCGAACTACAACCTGGGGCTAACTTAAAGGGTGAGGTAAAAAGTGGTGGTTTTTGGAGAGTGGACCTTGGGCTGTGGTTTTTTTTTTTCTTCTTCTCCTTCTCTTCCCCCTTCCTTGTATGTCAGTGGACGTAGTGGGTTGGGGAGGAGCCTGGAAGGCGCTCTTGTGAAGAGCTTTAGTGGAGAGGGAATAGCAGGCATTAATTGGAAGGGCCTTAGTACAGGATGGATGTCTCTGTGGTTTTTACATCTATTGCATGATGGATAGATCTCTTCACATAAACCTGAGTTATAAAATGCTGTCTATACGCGGCAGTATAAAGATCTTTTTTCTTTCTCTCGAACTTCTTATCTAATATTTGTAGCACCCGGACATTGCCGATGAACTCCAGTTACTGGTACAGAGAAAGAGAGAGAAAAAGCTAATGGCCATCCATGGATGGCTTATGGATGCACTTATCAAGCAGAAAAACTTAAGGGTCCAATTCCGAAATGCCTTAGTGTTACTTTTCTCCCCCCTCCCTCATCCACGAGACGCACACAACGATAGTTACAGAGACGGAGGATGGAAAAGCAGAATCTTAGGGCATGAATCGATTGTACTTAAACCAGGCATATTCTACGTTCTAGATAAACCCAGAAACGTCAACAACGCATTCGCAGTGGCCGTACCATGAACATTATTCACATCTCCCCTCCTTCCTTCCTTCCTCCCTCCCTCGTCCTCTGTCCCTGAATCACCCCCTGGCCCCTGACCAACAAAATCCAGGGTTCAAGGCGGGAAACCTGTTTGACGTCCACGTCCACAGCTTGTACCGTGGTTCCCTGTTCTTTTTGGCTCCTCTCTTAGCTGACCTGACATGTCGAATCTCCAGGTTTGTTTCCTCGCCATTCATCGTCAGGTCTGAGTTATTACTATTATTCTATTCTATCCACGTGGCTCCCTGATATTCCAAAGGTCACACTCATCAGAGGAGACAAAATGGTAGCATCGAGAGCTATAACAGATATTGTCTCACGGTTATAACTCGTAGCCAACGCTAGTAAATAAACAAGGCGAAGGATGCTGGGAAAATCCATGTACAACTAAGCATAACAAAGTCTATCAACTGATATACCAACTTACCTATACCTACCACATAAGCTCGTTACAAAAAGAAATGAGCCTGCGTCGAGTAGTTAGCAAACAGACTTTTCATAACCGCCGAGATAACTCTTCAATTACAAGCATCTTCGAAACACCGAATCCCCTCACTAGAAACTTCTCGGGCATCAACATCAGCCTTATATCCTCGTGTTCTCGAAACCTCATTACCCTCTCCCCATTATAATTCCACCACCATTCTCACTTTGGACCTTGAACATAACACGTCCTCCATCATGTAGCCCACACTCAAAACAGCAGTCTTCTTCTTTTTATTGCTTATTCTAATTACCAGAATCCTACTTTAAATATCAAACCGCCGGTTCACACTACTAGACCAAAACCAGCCCAATTCTTTTCTTTTTCCCTTCTTCTCCAGACGGTTTGGACCCTTGTGGCGTGTGCCCCCCTTGTCCGCCCTAAGCTAACCAGAAGGGCGAGCGTAGGGTGATTGGGTGCTCAAATTACATCTTTCTGCTCCCCTTGTCTTTCGTTTAAATTGTGTCAAGAGCTAGCTGCTGATGTAAGTGGCAGGGTGCGTAGTAAGATTCTGACAGATAGCCTGTGTTCTCATGTATCGTCAAGCACTGACACTTGTTTGTGTCCAACCCCTGAATCAGCCAGACACCAGAACCGCAGCACAAAAAAAAAAAAAAAAAAA
>JABFFC010000388.1:0-31267 GCA_013623535.1 Fusarium penzigii
TTTCTTTTTCTTCTTCTTTTTCGTTCTCCTCTCTGACGGAATTAGAGAATTGGGGGAAACCAAGAAATGAAATCGAAAGAGAAGAGCTGAATCTGTGACCTTCTCAATTGCAATGATTGAGGGACAAAAACAACGTGGTCCTTTTCCTATCTCCCTTGGCTTGCTATCGTGTTTGTGGTCGTGGATACTGGAACCTTTGCAGTTGTAAATTGAAAAAAAAAAAAAAAAAAAAGTTCTAGAGAGCTGTGACGTGACGTAGCTTGGCCGTAATACCTCAAGGGTGCCTTACTAAGAAGGGGGACACCAAGGGATTCAGGTCGTAGTGGAGTCGGGGACTAGGGGAGAGGGATTGGTCGGCGAATGGATATTGAACTTTGGGAGGACGAATGAGTTGCGACTTGAAAACGTAAAGTTGTAATAATGTAAAGCCTGGTTTCGTGCTGAGAGGTTGTGGATTTCGTTCTCGTAATACTGCTTATTTCGAATCGACAAAGACTTTAGTTGAATCGTATGGGGGAGACAAATAAATCGGTTCTCGCTCGTGCCGTACCGTGTCGTGTTTGCCCGTGTAAGAGTGGGTTTCAGCGCTGTAGTTATACTGGCCCCCTTTTTTTCTTTCTCTTTCTTACTGCCTTTGCTTGGTGTCGTATGCTTTAGGCCTACTCATCCAGTTCAACGAGGAACTTGGTCAGATATCCAAGCTCATTCCTTCAAGTTGCCACCACCTGTCTTTAGTATCGGGTCTCTCCCCCTGTCTGCCTGTCCTCTGCTTTTTTATTTTCAGCTGTTGACTCGTTCGATGATCCAATCTCTCCGTAATTCGTTCTTGTTTCCTTCCTTATTCCGCAACGTGTCGTTATGGTGAGTGACGCGGTCAACAAAGCCAAGCCACGGGGCCAAGCCTCAACGCCTAGGACTTGTGATGTGGGACAAGAGAAGGAGTGTCTTTTTTTTTGTCGACGGTCTCGAGAGTGTTAGAGGGAGGAGGAGGAGGAGGAGGAAGAAGAAGAAAAGTGTCAAGTTGAGAAAGTAAGAGGATGAGAGAATTTGGAAAAAAAGGTAAATGTTTTCAGCTACTTGACAGCTTAAGGGGGGGTTGGAATATAAAAAATAAAAATAAAATAAAACAGATATGCGGTGTATAAAGTGTTATATCAAGGTAAGAGAGGCCAGGTCAGGGGTTGTTGAGAGAGTATTTGTTCATTACCTACAGTTATACTGTTTTCTCAGAATCACAAGTAAAACGAGACCTTTATCAAACCCCTGAGACAAGGAGGAATCAGGATCAAACGACACGGAAAGCAAAGGAAAGCAAAGGAAAAGGAGGAGGAGGATGGACGAGGTTATGAGGTGATGAGAGGGTTCAAGAAGGGGGTCCAAGACCTGTGTCTCTTAATATATTTTGTTGTATTATATCTCTCCATCTTTTATCTTTATCCATTCGTACAAGTTGTAGCCCTTGTTTCTCTCTTTTCTTCTCCTCCGAAACAAGTCAATCATGACAGTCCTATTGGCTTCCTATCTGCACATCTATCTTAACATTTCAGACCTGCCTAATGAATGGCTTGCTTGGGTGAGAAGTGAACCAGACTAACACAAAGCTACATACACATGCGAGCGAGTTATCAAAAGCCCTACCGTTGTTTTTCACTTCGTCTAACTCGTCCGAGGTTTCAAAACTTGGTTTACACCCCCCTCCCCTCTCTCTCCCTCCGGCTCTAAAATGAGAATAATAACGCCTCATATGCCGTAATTTTCAAGTCGAATTCTTCATTTCGTCCTGTTGTTATTGAGTCTTTACTTCCTCGTCCTTCTTTTCTCCCCAAGATCTACTCCCTTACACGCACACACACCCCCTTCCGTGCCGACTTGTCCGGGGATGGGCGGGACAGGCGACCTGAGCCTCCGTCGTTTAAAACGGGTCTCCCATCGGTCTGTGCCTCTTGTAAGTGTCTACGGCCTAGGCGATTTAGAGAATGAGGGAAATAAAAACAGAGCAGACAATTCAAAGATACCCCTCAATCTCAATAGAACAAGCTTGAGGGAAGCCGACAGACAGACAGACAAACAAACAAGAGGAGAGAATGGGATGGGGAAGGACGGGTTATTAGATTCGCGCCAATGGATAATCCATGATTCAAACACCCCCCTTGAAGGACAGTACATACAGTATAAGTATAGATAGTTCATAGTATGACTATGAAGTGACTTTGATTGACCTGACCCCCCTTGTTCAACCCCCCCAAAAAAGATCCAACATCTAGACCCAGCCCTTTTTACCGTACATGGACAGCTTGACTGACAATGAGCAGCCCGTGAACATCACGTCCAGGAAGCTGAGAGGAATAAATTCTTCCAGTCTTTTGCAAAACAGCTTCCATTTCTCTTGGCCCACCATCCTTTCTCATGCCGATACTCCGGGAACCTGCCAGATCCGATCCCCTCCCCCCTACCCCATTGCCCCAGGATTTCTTGGCTCTATCCACTTCATCATGAGTTGACATGAATCAAAAGGGCCTTTTCTCTTTCATTGGGAGCGGGGAGGGGGAAGGGAAAGGATGAGTTGCATGGTTGCATTTCTTCCGATCGTCTTGTCTTCGCTCTCCTTTCCTTTCTTACATTTGAGAGATAGAGAGGCATCCAACGCCAAGAGCTTGGCGCTTGGCTTGTTGTTTTATGGTGCATCCCGTTATCTTGTCCTGGTGGTGATGATGATTTATTCAGGAGTTGAGTGATTCTCTTCTCCATGCCAGGAGCTTCCATAACAGTAGGAACTAAGTAACGTCACAACCTACGTACGTTCACCATACAGTAATATCCACCGATATGTTCCAGTACTACTACTGTTCTACATCCCTTGTAAATTGTAAGCCATAACAAGTTAAATGAATAAACAAAATAAACAAACCTAATCACTCAGTGTTTCATCACTTCCATCTCAAATATTCAGCCTCATAGACACACGAAACAAATAAAAACTCAATCTAATTATTTGGATTAAAAGTTGTTATTTTTTAGACCTGTACATCGTCACCGCTCTTTTTCCTCTTTGATGAGCCATGTCTCACCAAATAAAACAAAACCCTTGTCAGGCTGGTAATTTCTTTAGTTCCTCTATTCATGCATGTCCCTTTTTTCTTCTCTTTTTTACATGTGATTATGTCGTCTACCGAGCCCAACAAAAGAAAAAGCAGAAGAAGAAGAAGAAAAGTCGACTTCATCAAAATATCTCGCTTGTTGTAAATTAACTATACCATACAGCAAGGTACTAATGGAAGGTATCCATCTAATCATTACATGGGTACCGTATTTTTTTTTTCAGGACCTACTCGCTACGTAACCGTGGATCGACGTTATTTGTCTCTAGACCCACCCAGACGGAAATTGTGGATGTTTTGTTAGTCGCTTTCTCATGACATGAGCCCAGACTCGAGTGACAATCGTTTCAACGCTCTCTGCCAACACTACAGTACATGACATGACGTCTTGATCTCTGCTTTCCTTCACGGGCCGAATTCACCAACTAACGGATCCCCTCGTATTTCACCATGCTAAACACCCGAAAGTTCCGATCCATCGCTCACATAGAACCTACTTACTTATGTACATCATGTAATACCGTAGCAACTTGTAGACACCCAATATCTATATCTCAAGACTTCTATGTCTGCTATGATGCTATCCAAACGCCTTCTCTACCCAACCAGCAACCTGTGTTTCCCCCCTTTTATCAGCCAAACAAAAACTCCTTTCGCTAAATGCTATCCTATCACCAAGCAAAATGTCTAATATGCAAATCATAAACCAATCTTCTCCAATGCTCACAACACAGCACAATACAGCACAACACCCAAATCAACCTGTCAAAGACATCCCTTGGATCTTTCTTTCCAACCTCTTCAACACACCCACAGCGTCTGCGAACAATATGCTACGTCCCCCAACACAATCGGCAGCAAGTGCTGATACCGCCAGACTCACTACCCCTCCTGCACCGCCTCTGTTCGAGGGTCCTTGTCTTTCCCCTGGTGCCATGCTGGCTGTGGTCAGAACCCAGCATTCAGCAGTCTGCCGCGGTATAGCTGCACTATCATTCTCACTCTCCACCTGGCCATACGCCCAACAGACCAAAGCACACACGTAGATGCCCCAATAATCAGATATGTCTCTCCAGCAATTACGTCCCTCGGCTTTGCCCACATCGATTCCAGCTTCTGCTTCGTCAGATACATCTCCGAGACACAGATAAGCCTTTAGCGCCCTTGCGGCAAAGACAACTGCGACACAAGCTGCACCCGAGCGCCGCCACTCATCGACTTGTCTCTGATGCTCTGCATACTCGGGCGCCCGCGTCACCTTTTGATTCAGCACGTAACTGTCTCCCGAAACTGACAGAAGTTGGTGCAATGGCGTGTAGTTGAGTGCCAGGTACGTGTTGGCGACTGCTGACTCTGTGAATTTTGTAGCCATGGGCATTGTTGCACTCTGCAAATCTGCAGAGTCTGGCTGTGACCCTGGTAGGAAGTAACGCCGGCAATGTGGGAGATACAATGAATATGCGGCAAGTAGAACGGCATTGTCGAAAGAAGGCAACGAGGCAATATCCGCCGACGAAAGAGTCTCAAGGTTGATATTGTTTAGCGCCACCACTGATGTCCCCATCACCAGGTTGCCCCACGCTTCAGCATTCGGTGCATCCCATGCCTGCGCCGTGCCAGTTGACAATGGGATGCGAAGAGTGCTGGGTGACAAGTAGTCTAAGCCGGGAATGGAACATGGGGGCTGTCTATAGTAAGTCGAGCTGTGCACGTCCAGCAGGAAACAGCCTGCCAAAAGCCGGCGGTGGGACTCTTTCTCGGTCCAAGATTTCCATGCCTCTTCTAAGTGGCACGGGGTTTGCGATGTCGAAGACTGCGTTTCTTCAAGAACCTGTGGTAAACCAGCTGAGTATGTGTTGTCTTGACTACTGGCGCAACGAGAGAAGAGGAAAAAGTATAGAAAGAGAACGGGGGAGAGGACCAGTAAAAGATCTGATGAGCACGAGAGGAGAACTCAAGAAAATGAACATTGAGGAGAATCCAAGAATTATAGAAATAAGAATAGAGAAGAGAAGAAAGTAGAGAAGAGAGAAGAGAAGAGAAAAAAGAAGAATAAGAAGAAAACACAAGTCTAAAAAGAGCGGAGAGAAGAGGTAGAAAACGGGTGAACCCCTTATAGTGAAATGAGAGATCAAGATGAACTAACCCTTTGATAGAGTGGAGTGAATCGGGATGATGGCTTGTAAGAATCCGTCTTCTTGCCGCGGAATCTGTTGTAGTACTCGCACAGCATGAGCGCCTGCTTAACGGGCAACGGCCACTCTGCAGACTGTGTAAACTTGGAGTCGAATGTTAGTTGCTGTTGTCCTGACTCGGGGAGAAGTGCTTGCTCATACAATCTTGGATTTGTGCCATGCGTAGGCATGAAGTTGTGCTCCCCTCGCCCGATCCTCCCTGGAAGCAAAATGCTGCGTAGCCAGGGCTGCCATGGCACACTTCAAGACTTCCATGTGGCCAGGGTCGTACGACGTGGCACCAAACGTGGATTTGTGGAGGATGGGATAGTAGTTGTGAACCTTCTCCCAGTAGACCTTGAGATAACCTGGGATGGCGTGTCTAAGGTCGGAGTTCAAAGCCACCGGTACATTGTTGCTAGTACCTAGATGGCCACTCCCATTTGGGAGTTGAGCATCGCAGCCCCCAGCGTTGAAGAATCGATTTGCTGGAAGTACTGAAGGCATGGCAGCTAGAGTCTCAGATGATTGAGCTAAAGCCAGGGGAGGGGATTGGCTACGAACAGTTGAGGCTGGGAACCGATTGGCAGTAGAAGTGGTGACAAACGGGTTCGTCTCCGTGTAGCCTGGCAGAGGCATCATGTTGTCCCCGAAGACTGGCTGATATCCTTGGGGAGGAGATGCGCCATACGCATGAGGAAACGCGTAGCTATCAGCACCCATGGACATGGCAGGCATATCGCTCGCGAGAAGCGGGTAAGAGGAGGTTGGGTTAAACCAGTCACCACTGGAGCTTCTTGTTGGGAAATGATGATGGCGTGTGTTGTCAGAAGGTGTGGAAAAGGAGCTCTCCGTGGCCGACGAAGGCATATATGAACCATCCTGCCAGTCGAGCTCTGATGGGAGTGCATCAGGGATAGACAGCATGGAAAGCTCAGGCACAGTCCGGGGTTCTGAGTAAGAAGGCAGCATGCCAGCCGATGTAGTTTGGAGACTGGGCACGTTCGGTCCAAGAACGTAACCATCGGCTCCTGGCAGGCTGTCCAAGGGGTACTCTTCCGTGGGAGCAGCCATATGCGTGGGACCAGCATGGTGTGGATTACTGCTGGGATTCGAGGTCATGGGTTGCCAAGCAGCCGAAGTCATAATGGGATGGCTACTTGATCCGATGCTTCCACTAACCCGGGGGCCGCCAAATGCTTCGGGCATCTGAAGGCCAGATTCTCTGGGCAGGTTCACGTTCGGTTGGGAATTCGTCCTTGAATGGCGTCGAGATGCCGACTGCTTTGAGCTCTTGGGTGCTTTGTCTTCTTGTTCACTATAAAGTGTTAACATATTGGAGGTATGTCATCGCTCGCTTATCACATGACATACTGTCGTTGAATGTGTCGTTCGAGCAGGTCCTTGCGATAAAACATCTTTCCACAGCCAGGAACATGGCATGGAAGTTCAGGATCGGCATGGGTTGACTGGTGCCTCCTACATGGCAGCTGTCAGTAGAGTCGGGTTACATAGACTACCGAGGTGACGAACCTCAAATGCTCTGCCCTTGAAAAGGTCTTGGGAGGTCAGTTTTATGTTTCATAGCACGTAGTGTAGTTGAAGTGACACACCTTAGGGCAGTCTGCACAATGATGGACGCGAACGCCCTTCTTTGCCTTGCTCACTCTCTTAGTGATAGGAGTAAGTCTGACGTGATCCTCGTCGGTGCCGGAAGGTCTTGACGGTGCCATTGTTGCTGTTGGTGAAAGAGAGGCTCGTTCGTATCTGTGGTAAGTCTCCATGGATTCGATGCTGGTATGACTAGGGTGACGACCTGAGGAGCCGAGCTTGGGTGAAGGTGATAATACTCTGGCGGTGGCAGGAGTCGTATAAGGTCTGGGTATGTCAAGTGTATTATAGTCGGATGACGATGAGATACGATCAGTGGGAGAGATGAAGCTCGACGTGGTGCTTGCTACATCGGAGTGCAAGGTTGAAGTCGAGGTTGGTTGAAGAGATCGGCTTCCGGGTTGTGAGTTGATAGGCTCTTGGTCGTTGTTAATAATGTGATTGAGGCTGGCCATGACCGGCAATTAAGAAAGACGAGGCCCGGTAATTAAAAGAAAGAATGAGGTTTGGTGAAGCAAGGGAAAGAAGGCTCAAGCTGTATATGGCACAGCCTCAAGGTTGTATGGTAGTTGTCTAGATGGGGACAAACTTAGATCACAGGCGTATAAGTGGGCGATGCGAATATCAAAGATGCGGAATGTAGAAAAGCCGGACCAGCAGTTGTAAGGAATAGAAGCATCATCCCCAGTCATTCGTTAAAGCAGAAAAGATGCAGCAAGTCTATTACACAGATAGACTAGGTAGTTCGAAGTCGGGATGAAGCAGGGGGGGGTATGAACAAGCACATGGGAGACAGGGGAGGAAAATGGGCGATGTGAGTTTCTGGTAGAAGCAAAAACAGGGATGAGATAGACGCGGGTGGGGGAATACAAAAGCACTCTACATAGTACAGGGGAGAGAAAAGACGCATTTTGACTATAAAGATAGAATCGAGTGAGGCATTGCTGCTGGAGCTTAACAATGGGGTTTAGTGTGAGGAGGGGAGCAAGGTAGAGAAAGAGACAACATGGGGTAAAATGGTGCGGTCTGTAGTTATTTGGGTACATTACATTGCTCTACTGAAGAGCCCCTGCCAGCTGAGCTTGGGGCGCAGGACCCGAGCCTGGGTTGAGCAAAGGAGGATGACCAGCCTGCTCTCGTTGTAGGGATCCATGGACCAGTGAGATGATAGAGAGCCGACAGGGGCAGGGGGAGGAAGAGTGTGTGATGCAAGGCACTTGGGTGTTTGCTGCCTCTCATGGTTTGGCCTTGATGACGGGTTTGCCTAGGTCCTAGGTAGTGACGAATGCGATGAGCGATAGTTCTCATGCGACAAATTGGCTAAGTTGCATTCAGCAACTTACCTCGCAGTGCCGTCTTGATCAATCGCCAATCTCTCGTCAGCACTCGGCACACGCTCTCGCCTAGCCAACTCTACCAATCCAAATGACGCTAGTTGGTGTGGACAGTGACATCCTTGTCCGGTCTCCCTAGCTTCCGCTATGCCCCTGGACTTGAAGGATGTGCCGCAGACGCCATCTAAGCCTCGATGAAGGGCACATCACATATTACGGCGGCTGGGCGCTTGAAAAAGGCTGAACGGTCCAGGAACCGTCGCTAAATCGGGAACCGTTGACGGGAGTTATTCATCCCGGCAGACTTGGCTGATTTGCGACTGGGCAAATAATGTTTAGTGCGGTAGGAAAAGGCTTTCCGGCGGCTAGCGATGATACTTCGTGTCAGTTGGCAGCAAATGCTGAGTCTGCTTGACTGGAAGTGCGCTTAAGAGGACGCGTGAAAGTCTGAGTCAAGGCGGTGAAGACGATGACGAAGATTACAGAATGGATATGGTTAATGGAACTCTCATGAACATCAGAAGACGAATGTCGAGATTGACCATGCTGAAACGCCAGAACACATCAACATCAACATCAACATCAACATGCCATCGGCCCAAACTGGAGCGGGGCACTATCCGTCCTAGCTTCGCGGGTAGGGCGTCAAGGCGTCTGTTGGGCTGTGTGTATCATGTACAGTACTGTCAATGGTTCAGTTTAACAAAGCCATGGATGCAAGAACAATGAACAATGCAACGCAAAAGATGCAGGCATTGAGAGCACCAAGACTAGGTAGGTAGTAGGGATTGCGGTATTAACAAGTTACTAGCATCGTTGTTGCTCCTTCCTTACATAGGTAGTTTGGTTTGGCCTGCCCCGTTAGCATGGCTACGCTACCGAGGCAGGGCCAATCCTTCCCACGATGAGCCGTGCTTCTTGCCGTTTCAGCATCTGATTGCCCACTAACGTTATAATGTATCCGAAACAGTTCATGACATTCCATTATTCCTTTCATCTTCCATTGTTTGGCATTCCATCCTACGTTGTATGACGACAATATTCAAGGGCATCATCACTTAGATCCCCCCCCCTCCTCTGTAGCCCTGTAGGGCAGACTGGACAGGTACTATTCTACTGCGCCATGGGGTTCGTTCATGATGGTGTCAATAATTTGTATTAATCACCCCATTTTCAAACTACCCGAGACATGGGAAACACCAAAGAATCTCAAACCTTTCCATCTCTAGATTCTAAGCTATATCCATCTAACCATCGGAAGAAGGTCGCGTGCATGAGACAATCAATGAGGCCTGCGCTTTAACCGCCAAACCAAGATGCATCCTAGGAGGGGAGGCTAGGCCTAGCTCAGCCACGGAAGCTTGACCTCAACTGGCTCAACCTGTACCTTGCACGGTGTGCTATTTTTAGATGCTACAATCGCTTTTGGTACGTCAGAGCTTTCCCCACAGTAAGACGGTTTTATGGATCCATGGATATCGCTTTTCTGTACTGTAGCCTGTAGGTGGTCATGTTTGTCAGATAGGCCCAGCAGATATATTCATCGGCAACAAAACAGATCGCGCTTTAGGCATAGTAGCATCACATTCACATAGCTCACCATCTCACTCATCACCGGACCGAACAAGATGCGGTAATCCCACCCTGACTTCTTGTGTAGGTTAACTAATCGTAGAGCAGTGACCTAACTCTCTCTCCCCCCACCATTTGATAACAAGAACAAGCTTGCATATTCAATAAGAAAAATCTTGTATGTCATTTTGGTATACCGATGCCATTCCGTCCTTCCGCTTTGAGCTGCATTGCATAACGTAAACCAAGGTTGTCTCGCTGGACTAATACTGATCAAGATGTAAGTTCTTGTCTGGTATTCATGTGTCCCATTCCCATATTTACTGAATATTGGCCATGATAGCGAACAACTGACTATTTTTAGCCGCGATGGAAATGCAGCACATGCACAACTGCAGGCCTGTCTATGCATCTACAATTAGCCTTGCCTCTCTTGACCCTGTGTTGCGCTTGTGATATTTGCGATAAACACATTCATCCCACTCAGGTTACCCGGTACGACCATGACAGAAGCAGAAGAAGGATAGCACCTCTGAATAGTATCAAAAGTTATGCATGGCTAAATTTAAACCCAACTTTGGCCAGGCTCCAACACCACAACATCTCTCTCATGGCTACGAGCATAACAAACCCCAGTCTACTTGACATACAGACTAGACAGCTATGGATTTGGAGTTGTGTTCTTCGAGAGATTCCAAATTCATCTCCACGCTCAAAGTTTCCCCCACTCTCACATCGTACTTGGCCTCATGACGGCCTGATAAATCGATCTATGATAATGGGCCTTGAACATCTCGGGGTCTGGAATATGTGACCCGAGCCATCTGCTAGTATCATGTTCGACAGACTGTTCCCAACTTCCACAACCGGAAAAAGCAGCGAAAAAAGAACCATTAAAGTGGCCTTGATTAAAATTGTATACTGAATACCTTTGTAGTTACGTATTCCAAGTCCGTTACGCATAAAAAGAGTAATGCCCTGCAATTTGAACGTCGTTCCTTGTTTCTTTCCTTCGTCATCCCCGTGACTCCCTTCTTTTAACTGATCCCCTTTTTCTGCCTAATAACCCTAGTTTCATAACATGACCAAACATCTCAGTCTTGCCATTATAGCTTCGATGGTGCTGTTGCTGAAGCAGAAGCAGAAGCAGAATTAGAATTAGAGGGCGCAGGTGTTGTAGTGATTGCGGGAGTAGTGTCTGATGGAGACTTGGCTTCACTCTCGTCAGACTCGTCATCGCTGGGAGACCGGCTGTCATGAGCATTGTTTTTGCTCTTTGTCATCTGCATGCTGTTAGTCAAAGTTAAAAGAAGACCGAATTCGCTTCAACTCACCCATGACCGCACACCTCCGACAAGACCAAGAGCGTAACCGGTAATAAACTCCTTGGGCGTGCCTCCTGGAGTAGTGGGCGATCTCAACATCTGTTCTCGCAGCTGCTCGGCATTGCCGGCGCTATTAAACCGAGCAGGGCTCTGTGGACGGCTTCCGGGACGGCTGGCAGGCCAGAATTGTCGGAGTTCTCGGCCAAGTTCTTGTCCGGTTGTGGTCCAGTTGTTTGTGATGTTTTCTCGCAGGTCTTGGACATGGCGCTTGAGATCTAGCTCGTTCTTCTTGAGCCAGCTGACATTGAGTTCCTGACGCGATGTTCCACGCTTGAATTGCCGAGCAATGTACTTTTCGTAGTCGCGAACGATTCTGGTTAACAAGTTAGTTCATGCATCACGAGGTGCAATTGCAGCTTCTCTTACCTGGTAATGAGACCAGTTGTGCTGACACCCTCGGTTCGCTGTGTAACAAGGAACTTGCCAGCAGCCTTGATAGGCTGATAGATATCATCACCCTCGTCGGCACCGTAGGGAAGGTCATCGTGAGCGACGTAGTCGAGCTGGTGCTCCTCGAGGAACTCGGGGGTAACAATCCATGGGCAGTCTTCAATGACCTCGTCAACCCATCGGCAGTGTCGAAGCGTCTCGGCTCGTTCAGCACCAGACATGACAGTCAACCCCTTTCGCTTGTGTGTCTCGATATCGCCGGTGACGCCAACAACGAGAGTGGTGTTGGGGAAAGCCTTCTTGGCCTGTTCGAGCTGGCGCATATGACTGAGGCCAGTTAGTATATGCCTCAAGACATCTTTGCTTGCTTTCTTTTGCTTTGTTCTGTGCGAACCAGAGCGTGTGATCGTAAGTGACATTGACTTACCCGAGATGGAAGAGATCAAAAACACCATCGGCATAGACGCGGACGGGACGACCGACAGGCGGTGGGTTAGTTTTGTAGCCGACGGGATGAACCATCTCGCCGATAGGAGGGGGCGCGATGGGATCCGACTTCTTGATCGGCTCCTCCTCGTCATTGACATCGAGAGAGTCTTGCCTGGGCTTGCGGCCGACACGCTCAGCAATGTCGGCGCTCGCCTCGGTGGTGTCGCTGGGCTCGCCCGGATCGACTGCGTTGTTGGCATCGAGAGCACGGTCGGAGGTTGATCGCTGTCTCTTGGGAATGGGAGCGCCTAGAGTGGAATTGCGGTTCTGGCGACTGGATTCGGCATTTGTATCTTCACCAGACGCATCGCGCGAGGAGGCCTGGACGCCGTTGTCGAGCATGTCGGTAGCGGAATCAACACGGTTCAAGGTGCTTCTCTTGCGCTTCTCCCCCTGAGAAGAGACGGACGATGACGACATTAGGGTGCTGAAATGGAAGTAATGTAGGTTCCGGACTCGTTAAGAAATACCCCGAAGCTGTTGGAAAAACTCGAAAAGTCCGACGTGTTCAGAGTTATTAACGGAAACACGGTGGTAGGGCAAGGTAGGGAACGATCCGACAGCCAGAAGGGTAAAAGGTGTTGCAATTTGTCCCCGTCAAGGTCAAGGTTCGAGGTCCCGCGTTTTTGATGCGAGAAAACCGGGTCCCGGTGAATTTGAAGGCTTAGAGCTAGGGAACTCGGGCCACTTTAGAGGACTTTTGGTGCTGCGAGATTAGGATGAGCCCCCTGCTAGGAAAGGAAAACCTGGGGTTGGGTCGGAAACCGGAACAATGGAAGATTAGAGTCTAATGGTAGAGTCGAGTAGGGCAGGAAAGGAGATTTAAGTAGGACAGAGGGGATATTGCAAGATTGGGTGATAGTCTACGGTTATGGTGATGGGCAAGATCGATTGTAGAGTAGAGGTGGTTGATGTATGTAATAGATAAGTGAGTAGGACTGACGTTATTTGGAGACGGCCTGTTGTGCATGTATACAGGTTATGCTTCAACTCTTCCCCCCATCTTCCCTGCTTTTACTGGAAGATCCCTTGGGATTTTCCTTCTTGGTGTAATTCTATCCAACATCGTTGGTCAATCTCGTACTCATTTATTGGATTGGGCTGCCTCAGACGGGTTATTCTAAAAATACGGGTAAACAGCGATAATGGGAAGGTCATATAATTAAGTGGTCTATTTTTCTTACTAGGCTTTGGCCCCTTATTAAAAAAAGAACGACAAAAGAGTCTGGATCGAGCTGACACGAGAAGAGCCAGCAATAGCTATTCCTGTACTAGTAATTGATCTCGTGTCTCTGAGATTAGCCGTTTAAAAATAAAAGGTCGAAGAACCCGTATTCTAGTTTTTAGTATTGACCCTCTTTCCTTTGTTTTCATTGATGGATTCTTGGGTGTTGTTACAGATTAAATTGTCCTTGTTTTGATTTTACAACACAGCTGCCATTCAAGATAAGCGGGTTTGGGTGTGGTGTTTGTGATTTGCCATCGAAGGACATGTGTGAGTGAGTGCGAGAATGTGTGTGTGTATGTGTATGTGCGTGTACTAACTACATGTACCTCTCAGTAGAAAAGTAGTAGGTAGGGGGGAAAATGGAAGCAAGAACATGGGCTCTCTCACTTGGTCATTTCCAAAGTGGCGTCATAATTTCCAAGTTTCCCTACCTCGCTTGCACTCCTTTCTCTACTCCCTTGTCATCTTATCCCCAACAATCCACTGTTGTTATCCACATCGTCCGGCAGGAGCAAAAAAGGGGCTTTAAAGGGAGGCAAGGAAGGAGAGCGAAGATACGAGAATCTTTCCAAAGGACGAGACATGCATCCCATCCCGACTGTATCGGATCGGAAGAAGAGCAAGTGCGTTAGGTTGAGGTAAGTACGGTGGGTAAGTGCTACCATGGAAGGCATGTTCAGCAAGCTATCCTTTGTGCTACAGTACATGCTTCGAAGTTGGTGGTTCTTTACCTCACCTGCTTCAGAGATTCTACCTACTCTTAGTACCTACCAACCTACCTAGGCGTGGAAGTCACCCTCGCATGTTTGGCAGGATTAGGCTCATTCCGACCGGATCGTGGGCCGAAGATCACGTGTCATATCGCATTATGTACTCTGGTAGGTAGCAGCAGTAGCACCAAATATGGAACCTGGAGCCTCTGTCAACAGCTCATCTAACTGCCCCTGATCCCTTTCGCAACTTCACTTTCACCTGATCCATTACCCTAGCTCGCGAGAAATCACATTATTCGTGCTGATTCAAGTCTACTGATATTCCTATACGGAGTAACTTCGATTCCGAGTCAAAGGACCGTTGGCTTTGCTTCCATCCCTGCTGCAACGCTCCTTGTCTCAGGACTGACTAGGCCAGGTTCATGAAACCGATCACACCTGAAGCATCCTGGCTGAAACGAAAAGTGCTGCGAAAGGCATGGGTTGACAGGGTTGATCCTGAAGGATTGTTTAACCTTACAGTAGTTGGTTAATTTTCATCCAATCTCAGAGAGGCTGAGGCTGAGGCTTTGGTATGGTTGAGATATGCCTGGGCGTTCCTCTCTGCTATCATGAGTTCTCATCATCCGTCATGGGAACTCTCCTACCGTTGTCACTATCTAAGCATCCTCCATATTGCTCTGTCAAGGAACTGTTTTATGATTTGCTCGCATTAGTGCCCCATCGGAGACTGTAACTGAACAATTCAGCAGACACCGGTATCCAATTCAAAACAAAACATCATAAGGGCTCGTTGGATTGTTATTTCCGTCACTGAGACTCAACCACCATGCTGTCCACTTCCTTTTTGGTTATCGACATGGGCTTATGCTGGCTTGTTGTCCCATGTCGTCGTCCTGGATGCTGCAAGGTAATTAACACGACCCTTACGCAGTTGTCAGCCAGACCCCCCTGGCAATTCATTCAACTTGAACTCCACGTTTAGACAAGCATGCGCCAAGATGAGCCAATATCAATCAAGGCGAGTTCCTATACCAAGGGACTTCAGGAGGCCATTGACTATGCCTCAGTGACGGACAGTGATATCTCCATCTCCACCTCCGCCTCCGACATGCGTCTCTCAATAGCTCTAATTGGTGGTAGTTTCATGCTTAACTACCCCGGCCATGACATGAAAAAACAAACACGCTAGATCCCCTTGTTACGGTTATCACTATCATTCATAGACATTAGACTACTCCGAGGCCTGTCGGCGCCTAGACTTAAGAGCTGAGGGGAATAAACAGATAGGTAGACAGTCAATTCTAAGCAGACATGGGTCGGTGGCCTCGTTGAGCTATAAGAAGAGCGACAGCCCTAGCCCAGACGGCCGGCTTTTGGAAGCTATCACGACTTTCTCTGCAACTCATTTTCTCTCATTCTTTTCTTTCGTAGACATACGGGCCGGCCCGCAACAACTGCATTCGCTTTATAACACTCTTGCGTACTCTCTTTCTCACCCGGTACTCGTCACCTATATATATATATTTTTTTTTTCTTTCAAAAACACAGTTCACATCTCTGTCAAATCATCATGAAGACTGCCCATTTCATTGCTATCGCCAACTTTGGCGTGGCCTTTGCTACCGTCCAAACCTACGGCCAGTGCGGCGGAGGCGCCTACACTGGCGACGTTGAGTGTGGTTCTGGCTCTACTTGTGTTGAGCAGAACGAGTGGTACAGTCAGTGCATTCCTACCTCCCAGGGAGGTGACATTGGTGC
This sequence comes from Fusarium penzigii, assembly GCA_013623535.1. Classification (NCBI taxonomy): domain Eukaryota; kingdom Fungi; phylum Ascomycota; class Sordariomycetes; order Hypocreales; family Nectriaceae; genus Fusarium; species Fusarium penzigii. The sequence goes on from JABFFC010000388.1 coordinate 15,756, forward strand.
TTCCCCTCAGGAGGACGTTGAGTCTACTGACGACACCGCCACCGCCGAGGAGGAAGACGAGGAGGTTGAAGAGGAGGTTGAGGTTGAGGAGGGTGACGAGGAGGAGCCCAACGAAGAAGAATCTACCGACAACGAGGCTGACATTGAGTCTCCTACCACCGAGTCTCCCACCTCTGAGACCTCTACTGCTTCTGAACCTGCCGACACTGACTCCAGCTCCGACACCGGTTCGGGCTCTGGCTCTTCTGGTAGCATCGTTCGCAACATCCCCGCCGCCAGCGGTGAGGTCGCCTCTTCCACTGCTATCCCCGTCAGCGGCTCATTTGACGGTGGCATGAAGCGCTACGACAGATCTCGTACGTATCTATATTCCCCTCTTCACCTGCCATGTACTAATCACATCACAAATAGCCGCCGTCTGCAAGGACCAGAGCGAGACCGGTGAGGACGATGCTATGTTTATTCTCGAGGATGGTGCCAGCATCAGCAACCTCATCATTGGTCCCGGTCAGGCCGAAGGTATTCACTGCAAGGGTACCTGCACCATCGAGAACGTCTGGTGGGAGGATGTCTGCGAGGATGCCGTTACACTCAAGCAGGAGTCTGGTACCTCGTACATCAAGGGTGGCGGTGCTTTCCACGCCTCCGACAAGGTTATTCAGTTCAACGGCCGTGGCACCATCGATATCTCCGACTTTTATGTTGAGGACTATGGCAAGCTGACCCGAAGCTGCGGTAGTGAGTTCCCTCCCATTAACCCCTGACCACTATCACCACATCACTAACATGCACAACTTCAGACTGCAAGGGCAACGGTGGTCCCCGAAATGTCGTCATCAACAACATCGCCGCTGTTGACGGTGGTGTTCTCTGCGGTAGTAAGTTCACAACATGGTGAATCATGGGTCTTGTACAAATCTAACCATCGTTCTAGTCAACGTCAACTATGGAGACACTTGCACCATCAGCAACTCTTGCCAAGACAGCGGCAAGAACTGCGATCGCTACGAGGGTAACGACACCGGTGACGAGCCTAGCAAGATTGGCTCCGGACCTGATGGCGACGCCTGCCGTGTCGACACCTTCTCCGAGACATGCTAAATGCATATCATCGCCGGCTTTTGCTTCACTTAGCGGCTACGGCGGCAGAGGAGATGATGCAAGAACGGTGACGAAGGCTGTTGGTTTTGTAATCGATCCTCATTGAGTCTCCAGGTTTTCATGTATATATTAATTCTCACGAGCGTTGACGCTCCGACATATACAACCAGATCTTTGCGCAGAAGTCCTCTTTACAGAGCTGTAAAATAGAATAAACGTGTCTTGTGTTTTGAACAAGGAGTAAAGCTAATGGTGACATATCTGTATTTTACGAGACATGTCAGTGTACTGTGAAGTGTACTATGACGAGCATGATAGTACATGAGCTGCAGGAATTTTGCAGCCATCCAATAACAACGTACTCTTGCTTAAGAACGAAGTTAAGAGGCCACTTACACATGGATCGAACAGTTGGGAGAAAACTCATTCACATAGTTCCGAAAATCTTTTTTTGTTTATTAATTCGGACTTGATTAGCTCGAATGTGCAAGCAACATTGTCCAACCCTCCACGCGTCAAGTCCACTGTCGTGACCCAAACTTATATATCAGTCTTTTTGCTGATCATATGACACTCCGCCGTACGGTTTCCAATGATGAGAACCCTGAACCACTAGCAACGTTGAAATAAGATGAACCTCCCTCCATTTCCTTTGATCATAGGATTGATTTAGTGGTACAGCCCCTTTCTGTCCCCGCAAAAGATGTCTCTGCCCTGTGGCAACTCCTCAAGGCCAGGTCTGTCTTCAAAGACACCAAACCCTCTATCGAGAGTAGGGATGATAGCCACGGCTGCCGCCTCGACCGCCGCCGCGGTAGTTAGCACCAGGTCGACCAGCATTCTTGGGACCGGTGGGTGCATTCGCGGGTGGTGCGTGCTGAGGATCAGAGCCAGGTTGGGGATCATCGTACATACCCTCCCACGAGGTCTGGGATCCTCCGCTACCACCGCCTGTTCCGCCTCCCATACCGTAGCCTCCATGGCCGCCAAAGCCTCCACCTCGTCCACCGCGTCGGCCTTGAGGCTGCTGCTGATACTGGTTGTAGTTGTTATATCCTCGGCCACCGCCGCCAGAGTTGTCCTGGCCATCCTGTTGGCCTTGCTGACCTTGCATCTGCTGCATCTGCTGCATCTGTTGTTGCATTTGCTGCATCATCTGAGGACTCATGTTTTGACCATTGGCTCCTCCGCGACCCATCATCTGCTGCTGCATTTGTTGCATTTGCATCTGCTGCATCTGCATCATGGCGGGATTCATGGGCATGCCACGGTTCATAGCCATCTGTGACTGCATCATGGCAAAGTATTGCTGCATGCGCTGGAAGTATTGCGCCATGACTTGGGGAGTCATACCATTGTTTCCGCCCTGCTGGCCCATGGCGCCCTGGTTCGACTGCTCGTTGTCTCTCTTGAACTTGCCACGCCTTGAAGCCTCTTCCTCCTCACGGAGATTGCCCCGGGGCTGAGCCTTCTTGACCTCGATAGGCTTGCCGTGGATCTCAAGGGGCACGTTGATACACGCATCGACGCCAGCCTCGCTCTCAAACGTAACGAAACCAAAACCTCGAGGTCTGCCAGTGTCCTTGTCCATCATAAGGGTGGCATCTACAACTCGGCCGAACTGGGCAAAGTAGTCCCTAAACTCTTGGTCCGTTGTCTCTTGGCTGACACCGCCGACAAAGATCTTGCTCGTCTTCTCCTGCTCGTCTCTGGGGATAGCGCGCTTGGGATCAATCTGTACAGGGGTCAGCGAGTGGCTCAGTCACATACTTAGACATGCACCATGAACGTACTATTTTTCCATCAAGGAAATGCTCCTTGACCATGACAATGTTGACCGTCTTTGCATCCTTGAATGTCAAGAATCCGAAACCCCTTGATCGTCCAGTGCTGCTATCTCTCATGACGGTGCATTCGACAACCTCACCGAACTGGGAGAAGTAGTCCCGAAGAGATTCTATTTGGAGAGTTAGTTTACGAGAGAGGCCATGTCAAAGGGGATAGTAAACCTACGATCGGTTGTTTCCCAATTGAGTCCACCAATAAACATTTTGCTATTTGACGAGTCAGCTTTTGAAACATGGTGATGGTTTGTTCAGATATCAACAGCATAACAATAGGATACAAATCGAACCAACACTAAAGGCAAAGGGCAGAACAGGGTGATCAGGATTAGCGTGCGACATGAATGTTGAGTCCATGTGGGATGAATGGCATAGCGGCTTGCGTCACCCAACGCGAGGAATAGTCCTTGGTGCATTGAGACTAGGTCGTCTTCTTCTCTTCATCGTTGGGGTTGACCTGATAACCAGCATGAGGAAGCGGTGTAATAAAGTCATCCGGACCAACCCAGAAAGGAAAGATCCTTATAGCATGTTTTCCATCATTATGTCTCTATATCCCTGAGAGCAACCGTGGAGTTGGAGGCAAGGTAGACAAATTTATGCTGAGTAGGTGCTGCAGACAAAAGGGGTCTTGGCTCATGACATTCTGTGTATCATCTACCCCGACCAACAAACACTGACATTCCACCAATGACGGAAGTGAAAGGCCCAAGTCTAGGGAGCTGATGTACAAGGATGTGCATCGGAAAATGCTCTGGACCAGATGCGTTGGTGGTTGGCTCCATATCAAAGAGTGAGCGGTTGACAGACAGCATGATGGGTTGCCATTGATGATATAAAGATGGCGACGAATTGGTCCCAGACATTGCAGGTGAAGGACGCCAGCAGATCAGCTTCTTTTTTTGTCGAAAAATCTCTTCGTCAATGTGCTATCGTTCTGGCTCTGACTGACTGATTGACTGACTCTGATTCTGTCTCTTGCTAGGTACTGGCTAGCCACCCAAAGCGCTATTCGCTGCAAAATCTTGCTATAGCTCTCGACAGGATGCCTCCCATCCTTTGTCGGGCTTTCTGAGATATCTGCTGCTGTGGCTATGGTAGGCGAAAGTATGACTCTGCTCTGCTCTGCTTTGACCTGACTTGACTAGGCTCGGGTGTATCTTCTTGGTTGTCTTTCACAAGGAAGGCCCCCAATCTCGGCTCAAGACATCCTCCTCTTGCCCCAATCATCTTTACGGGAGGAAGGCTGATGAAGTTTGCCCATTCTGACCTTGGCATCCGATCCCAACATGTCCTCTGGTGATCTCGTGGTCCTCTGTATTTGTGCCTTGTAATATGGACGGCTTGATTGCCACAATCCCCTCTCGTCTGATCTTCATCCTTCGCTCAGCCTGATCGCGAACAATTCCGGCCGTACCAGCTTCAGAGGTAATCTGTATAGCAAAAAATTCCCAAAAGCCATGCCAGCATAGATATACGGCAGGTTCAGGTCACACTTTGACGCTACAGGCACGTCACGCGAATGGGAAATAGGGGTGATGGACAAAAAGCTTGGAAATGCACTAAACACGCGTGGAATCAATGTCGAAACTTACCCGTCATCTTTAGCACTTGCTTTGTGAACGCTTCCATACGATGGAGGCGTGGAGGCATCCTCGTGAGAATGTCCATGACTGGCGTGGACAGCACCAGAATTGCCGCCACCGAGGTTAAAGTCAACATCATCGTCGTCGTCATCCTGGTCTTGGTTCATCTGATCATCACCCATTTGGTCTTGCTGTGGAGATACATCAGAAGGGTCGTAAGCGGTATTGCTATCGTTCCTGCTGGCGGGTTCAGCTTGTACAACTGCTGGTGCTGGTGCCGGTGCCGGTGCGCTGGGAGGAGGAGCAGCAGCGGGTTTGGGAGCGTCGTTATCATCGTAACTGGGACGAGTGTTAGCGCGGGGATTCGCATCGTTTCGGATGGTAAGGGCATGGGAGCATACAGGTCGGCGAAGAGATCATCTTCGAAGTTCTCGGCTTCGGTCATGATGAGGATGAGAGCTGGTAGATGATGAAAGGATTGGCGAGGCTAGATATGCCACGATTAAATGGTCCTGCAAGTATTAAGTTGTAAATAGGAGAGGAAGAACTGGAATGGCGATTGGCGAGGAAGTGGGCCAGATGAAGGATGAGGTGAGGATTTTGTATGAGGGGGAAGGTCGAAGAATTGGAAGAATTGCGAACGATGGAAAAAATGAACCAAGGAAGGAGGTTTCCACGGGTTGATTGTTGGTTGTTTTGTGACAAGGGACTTTGAATGCGCGGACGGGAATGGAATGAGAGACGGCTGCTAGCTCCATTTTAAGTGGTAGTCATGACTAAGCAGTAATGAGCCAATCACTGCCAAAGCGCAGTGCGCAGGTGACATGGAACCATGGGCTGGTCGCAAGCGGACCTGAGACGGGATGCCTATCCCAATGGGTCCCCATCACCCACTGGATCACCCACTGGACGCTCGAGCCCTTGTCCACTGTAATAGTGTGTTTCGCGGGGTTTGAGTTGGCCACCTTCAGGCTTTGTAGGTGGCTTGAATGACCATCTCAGGAGACGCCATCACTCGAAACAGCCAGTTTTCCTGGCCATCCCAACCCCCGTTCCAACATAAAATCAGTCAATCAGTTGGCCAACTTCAGCTAGGTACCTAGTAGGTAAGTTAACTTAACAGGCGGGGACTCTCTTCTCTATTCCTCCCCGTCTCTCTTCCTCTTTCACATCGCGCGCAGCATGTAAAAAAAGAAGGGGAAAAAAATCCAGGTTTCTCTTTTGTTAATTCTATCCTTTTTTTTTTTTCAGCTTCTCTTTTTGCATATACGGTGAACAATGTGGTCATCATCCGGGAGCAGCAAGAAGCCTGCGCAGTCGGTAAGTCTTCAAACAATTCTCTTTATCCCCCTCCTTAGTCTCAGTCGAAGCTCTCTCGTATCTCTCTGGCCTGGCTTTCATATGAAGTCTTTCTTTGTCCACGAGACTCGACGTAATCGGGCGTTTTCCCACTCCAAATAAATTGCACTGCACCAAAGACCTAGCTAACAGCCCCACCGCCGCAGGAGATGGTCCAAGTTGGTATGTACTGTTCATGTCTATCTTAATGCCCATGACCTCGAGATTGCTCTGAGATTTGTCGAGGACGTATGGCGCATTAATTGTATAGATGTGTCTATCATATTTTAATTTGCTAACAAAAAGTCAATTGCTATCTGTTAGATCGATCAGAGTATGTTTTGTTTCCTTGTTTCCCCCACCACACATACCCATATGAACGAACACATGGATTCGCTGAGTTCATGATCGCCCACTAACCAAAGCGTCACCAGGTCCGTATCACCATTTTGGAGACCGCCTCCACGAGACGCTCACAGCACAACTCCTAAAAGGAACGTCACGTCGCCGGGAGGTTATGCGTCCAATCTAGTTGTAGGCGCTGCCTATTCCCATGCCGATATGCTCAAATTCGACAACCTGTTAGTCTCTGAATAACCCCCCCCCTCTCTCCATCGTCACATGTTGGCTAACCCCATCCCCTCCAAAGCTCCTCCAGCTCATCACGACCAAAAACGCCTCCCTCTTCCTCCTCAACCAAGATCCGAATACACGATGCTTCTCCTCCTCCACGAACAAACCCCGGCCCCAAGTCACCGCCTTTCAAGACCTACATGAACTTCCTATCCAACACCAACGACGACTGGAAAGCCGATGATGACATGATGGGATATGAAGATGACGATGGTGACGACTTTGGCTTGCCTAGTCTGTCCAACATGAAGAGGAGGTCAAAACGCATGGCCACACAGAACAGAGCCGACTCGAGCACATTATCTCCAACCGTCGAGAACCCCCCAGGAGCCTTCTCCAATAGGCGGTACTCAAATAGCGCCGATATCGCCATTGAGCGCCCTGCGCCTACATATCCCATGCCCAAGAAGAGCGAAGGCAAGATCCTGCGACCACAGTATAAAGAGATCCTCAGAGGTACGGTACTCCGGGGAGGAAACAAGGAACGACGAGAGAAGCTTGAGTTGGAAGACTAACAAATGTCAAAGACCCCGCCAACGCCCTACACCTTATCAACTATCCCTCCGTCCCTGCAAACGCAACGCCCAAAGAGGCCGACGCCATAAACTCTCGTATCACCCGTATTAATAAATTCAAAAAGCTTTTACAAGCTTCGGCCATCTCTCTTCCTGAGCTCAGATCGCTTGCCTGGTCAGGTGTTCCTGAGGAAGTTCGCGCTGTGACCTGGCAGCTTCTCCTTAGTTACCTTCCCACAAGCAGTGAACGCCGTGTGGCTACCCTCGAAAGGAAGCGAAAAGAGTATCTCGATGGTGTTCGTCAGGCATTCGAGAGGACGGGAAGTGCTACTGCGAACTCAACCTCTGGGGGCAAGACGAGGGGTCTGGACGAGGCTGTGTGGCATCAGATCAGCATCGACATTCCGCGAACCAACCCGCATATCGAGTTATACAGCTACGAAGCTACACAGCGCTCTCTGGAGCGTATTCTGTATTTATGGGCAGTGCGGCACCCTGCCAGTGGCTACGTCCAGGGCATCAACGACCTGGTAACGCCCTTCTGGCAGGTCTTTCTGGGTATCTACATCGGTGACCCAAATATCGAATCTGGCATGGACCCTGGCCAGCTTCCCAAGTCAGTCCTGGACGCCGTGGAGGCCGATTCTTTCTGGTGCTTAACGAAGCTCCTCGATGGCATCCAAGATCACTATATCGTCGCCCAGCCAGGTATCCAACGTCAGGTCGCTGCACTCCGAGATCTCACAGCACGAATAGATGCCAACCTGTCCAAGCATCTGGAAAGAGAGGGTGTCGAGTTTATTCAATTCAGTTTCCGATGGATGAACTGTCTTTTGATGCGAGAAATTAGCGTTAAGAACACTATTCGCATGTGGGACACTTACTTGGTAAGACTTTTCTTTCCTTCAACCTCACCCCCTACTCTCTCTCCCCAACTAACAGTCCTTCTTCATCCAGGCCGAGGAGCAGGGCTTCTCCGAATTCCACCTCTACGTCTGCGCAGCCTTCCTCGTGAAATGGTCCGACCAGCTCGTCCGTATGGACTTTCAGGAAATCATGATGTTTCTCCAACGCCTCCCTACAAAGGACTGGACAGAAAAGGACATTGAACTCCTTCTTAGTGAGGCCTTTATCTGGCAGAGCCTTTTCAAGGGTTCGGCCGCACATCTAAAGGGCCAGCCAGCGCGTGAACCCGTCACGAATCTGCAGTTGTAATATATAAACAAAGAGTGATTCGAAAGCACCTCTATTCTGCGAGGCCTGCTTCTCCTGCTTCTTGCTTTTCTATCTCTGTTGCCTTTCTGGCTTGACAGGGAGTTCACCGAGGCGGGACTTTGATAGCTCAACTGGTTTTGGAGGGAACTGTTGCCTCTGCTTTTCTTCTTCTTCCTTCACGTCAGTTATGAACAGTGGTCAACGTCAAAGCTAGCCTGTACATATTCTCGGCGTAGGCACTGTTTAATGAGGATGAGAAACGATGTGAAATTTTGGGAGGGAAAATGCAGTTCTGTTTAACCGCGGCAAGTCGAGCGAGGTATGCAACTGCATCTAGTGGAGTTATTTTCGAATGCAGTATAATGAACACTTCGGACATGTTATGATCCATGTTTACGACCAAGACAAAATGGCGAAATTCAACGTGGAATTATTGTATGTATGTGTCGATCAAGTAATTCTTCATTCGTTACTTGATATACAAGGGGTATATCATATTCCAACTCTTTATTAGCACCTCCCCGTACCTCAATTAACCCGTATTGAAACCTCCTTGCCTCGTCCTCCCCCTCCTTATCCAAAGACTATGACCACCAGCAACATTAAGATACCAGCTGGTGTTTATATACAGACATGGTTAGAATATAAGGCTATAGTTACATGTGTACTCCTTCGAATGTGCATCTTGATCAAGGTACAGCTTCTGGAAAGGAGAGTCGTCCACCCAACGTTGTCCAGAAGACCAGTCGAACCAGAAAACTCCGTACAGTATAAACTCCAAAAGAACGCCGGGCCGATGTGAATTAGTGTGTGTATGTGAAAACTGTGCAGAGCAAGCGCAATTAGATACCGCCTCGATCCAAAGTCTTGCTCATGGGCATTATCTGAATCTTCTTCTCTTGCGACCGCAAGAGCGGCTAGGGCTATTTATCTTCATCTCGTCGTCATTATAGTGGCGTTACTAGGTCTTTGATGTATCCCAAGTTGTGACGGTTCTCGTCGCAGACCCGTGCCCATTCGAGCAGCAGACGCCAGACATAGAGGCGCATGTCTTCACGGCGGAGGACCTGCTCAGCCCAGCTCTTGCCACGCTCCGCAATGTAGCGAGCTGCTGTGTCACCACCTCCATCTTCGTCCATGAAATATTCGAGGATGGCATAAAGATCTTGAAAAGTGTTATCAAAGGGCACGAAGTGTACCCAGGGGGTGAGGCGATCGTCGTGCCACTCAGCATAGATTGTGGCCTTGAGTGGCATACTTGATGAACGAAGGAAGCCACGGAAGCGAGCACTGAAAGAGTTGCCGTCCGTATCTGGGAGGAACTTGTAACGATATTGCTGCTTCATCGTAGTGTGTTCCAGCTCATGATAGTAGGGTTCGAGATGGCCACATTTGCCGGGCTTACATAGGAGACGGGTAAAGCCTACGTTGGCAATCTCCTTCAGCCACTGTCCAAGAGTACCCTCAGCGCGGTGTGTGCTATTGTAGCGATCAGGTGTTGGCAGCGCAAAGGTCTTTGCCTTGAGACCTTCGTGTTCCACAGCGTGAACAGTCGTCCCGTTGAGCATCTGTATGAGGCGATGACGATGGAGGCGATGCCATACATTGGGCAATCCCTCACCTCCAGAGGCATCTCCTCGCCAGATGACACCATTCTTCTTCGCATGCCATCCAGGACCTAATTTGTCACCTCCAGAGTAGAATTCATCTGGTGTCAGATACATGGCGCCAGGGATTAAGATTTCATTATTCATCATAAGCTTCGAACCACCAAACATGGGGATCAGCTCTTTTGTGGTTGAAAGGCTGAGAGGCTGAACAAAGCTTCCATGCATTTGTCGCAGGTGAGGCTGTACACAAGGGTCCATGGCGGCGGTCCAGTTTTTGATAAATCCCTTATAGGCATAATCTGGGTTCCAGTCATTTGGATAATCGACAGGCTTACTGAAATCTGGAACCTGGTCGACATGGCGTGACGGACTGTTGGGGTCACACGTCACACGCGCCAAATCCCAATAGCTGTAAGAAGCATTGTACCAGAAAGGGTCGTAGGGCTGAGGTTTCTCATCGTCCAACCGAGTAAGACTCTTGAACTCGGTAACGACCTGATGGATGGGAGGTATGGCTCGTTTCTCACGTTCCTTATCGGCATATTTTGAAAGCTCTTCGAAAGGGACTAGAATACGGGGTTCGTCCATGTAATTTATAGGCATGTCGACATCCGGGAGGTCTTTGGCAATGTCGTTGACAAGATCAGTCCAGAGCTGAAGCCAAGGAACACGATCTTTTGTATCACCAACGCCGGTCGCCTCGCCGCCACGAACCTTGACCACCCAATGCCAAGCAGCTGCGCGCCTTGCAAGAGTGTTGGGGTCGAGAGCCCAGTAAGGGGTCAAGTCTTTGTAGATTCTGTCGAAAAATTCCTCGACTATAATGGCGTCGGACGCGATAGCAGCTTCCACCCACTTGTCGAAGCCAGGGGGTGGATGACGGCCACGGCGTGTGCGATAACGAGCGGCGGTGTCGTGGAGGTTGTAGGTTCGTTTTGCGAGAAGGCTCTCATGACGGGTGCGCGCATCAGCCATGAGCTTCTTGATGGGATGTTTGGGACCGAATGTGACAGGAAGGTTCGGCTCGGCGACATTCCAGGCTTCGCTGGTCGTCCATAGTAGGTAGTTTGTGATGGCGAAGCAAATGAGGAAGAGAGTGACGAGGTAGCGAAATATGAGACGAGAGGGCCAGTTCCCAAGCCATAGCTTGAGTTTCAACCACATGGTTGTGAGGAGATATAAACGAGGACGGGAGTCGAGTCGCGAGATGATGCGCACTAGAAGACAGGAGTAGTGCGAAGCATTGACAAAGGCCTGAAGCTCAAGACGGTGAATAGTCGAGCATAGTCGGTCGATATGGCAAGATTCGTGTTAAGGAGGGGGGTCCAAAAATCGGAGGTGGGTGATATGATAGGAGAAAGACAGAGCGCTGTCTGTCTGCCTCGGGGTTTAAGCGAAGAACGAGGGGCGAGGGGCGATATGAACCAAGGTCGATGGATGGGTGACAGTTTTGACAGGGTACTTGTTGTAGAGAAACAGGAATCTCTTGAGGAGTGGTGAGAATGAGAATCAAGGAATTGGGTGAGAGGTATTAGCCTGTAATTGTAGGTAGGTAGGATTGGGATTGTAGGCTACTAACTAACGTAGCATGGAGGCTGTAGGAGAAAGTTGGGGGAGGGCCCTTTCTTGAACCACGCTTGTAGTGTCCAAATGAGGAATCGCCCGCAAAACAGGCGCAGGAGAAGCAAGCCTGTTGGTGGTGAAGCCCACCTCACGCTAAGCTTCCTGTCCCGCCCTGTGGTGCCAAGCTAGGATGGAGCAAATGGATCTGGTAACAAACAGTACAAGTGTGAGTACCTAGATACTAAGGGAAGTTGCATGGGACAGAACCACAACATTATCAAGAGGCAATAGGAGGAGGAACTGTTGAAGGTTTTTTTTTCTTTTCTTGTTTATTTCAATAAACGGTTTTGCTCTTGGCTTGACCTGGAAATGTTCCTTCCGGAATACAGTCGTTATCATAATAAGTTGAAGCCCCAATCACTCACAATCTACAGATGTATTCGACAATTTATTCACATGGCAAGAAGCAACGACGGACGCCGATACCCGGAAAGGGTCTAGAGAATCTTCCACTGTTAGGGGGGGAGGCCAGAAGCCACAAACAAGGCCCGCTAGCCGAGTGGAGTGGACAGGTGAACTCCAGAAAAGAAGTGCCCCTGGACCTTGAATCATGGGCTACTAGAGGCACTATCCCTCCATTCATCCATCTTTCTCCACTGCTAACCGTGGCCGAGAAGACGGCGTGATGTGGTGTTGTGTTGGAAGGATTTGATTAAGGGCCAGTTGTTTCTGTCCAATGTCCTGACAGTATACTATTACAGGATGGATTGTGTGACTGGCTTATTGGATCAAATAGCAGGTCGACCTACTGATAAAAGCGCGATGTTTATTGTTGCTCTATTTCAAGCTTCAAGCATATGGAATAAGTTTATGGCCCTTGCAGATCAACTCAATCCTTATATTCTCCCTACAGACTAATTCAAAAGCAAAAGAGAAAAACTCGGGCGTCTCCCCCATCATCTCGGTTCCAAGCCATCTTTTGCCATGGTACGTAATCCCCTGATTTTTTTCGTCCCCTTCTCCTGCATGAAGAAACGGGGACGAATCAAGAGTGCCTGTCGAATCCGAATGGGGGAGGTTCTGTTCAAACATAGGGGGTCAAATTGTTCAAATTGGTGAAGCTGGCTGCGGAGTGGCTTGATGCCATGAGATGGTTGCACATTTTCCTTTTTCTTTTCTTTTCACTTTCACTCTCTTTTTCTCCTGTTCCTCTGATTTCATTGGTTTCGTCTGTCGTGGATGAGGACGGTTTTGGATTACCGCTGTTTCCTCGTATGTAATTACATTAGTATCGAGGGCTTTTGGGGAGAAACTTGTTATTGCCCTGGTCAGTCAATCATTTCTTCATCCTACATGCAGATGCTTAACTATTGCATTCTGGCCCCAGAACAGTCTTGGCCATTACTGTTAAAGCGTTAAAGCAGGGTAATTAAGCCATGACCCTGAGATTCTTCTCCAAGACAATGTCTCGGAACTTGGGGAGCGGCCTACACTTATCATCGTCTTGTCTCACAAATTGGTACAAGTGTTCCTGTCCGTCTGTATTCACACCTTTAACTCATAGCGTATGCTACGTCAACTTTCAGCGCCGCTTTCAGACAGAATTCAATGATTCAAATCAACCGGGCAAAACTTATTCTGAAAGGTGTTCTTTAACTTGACTCGCCAGGGCCAGGTTACAAAGACAGTTGACGTTGACAACCCCCTGATAAACAATCGCATCCACTCTAGGCCGCAAGCATCCGATATTGGGTCAACCAACAAAAGAAATCTCTTGACCAGGCCATCGAAACACTTTATCATTGGAGGTTGCCCCTCCGCCCAAGACAATCTGGACGTTTTCTAGAGGGTAGCCAGGAGGAGCAAAAGTGGAGGTTGGTTCATGGATCTGCTCAGCCTTCAGGTAACTTGACATGATGTCCATCCCATCCCAGAAGTCAATCAATCCTCAGATCATCCGGATGCAAGCCGCGGAGGCCAAAAGTCCAGTGTACCATGGTACATCTATCTTCTATAGCTAAGTACTTACCTACTAACTTACGCTACATACTAGAACCACGTAGCAGTATCTTTGGCCTAATAAGAAACATCTTTTAGAGTCCAATCTTTTTCTCATACCAGTAGGCTTGAATCCTTGTGATACGGAGAGCATCGTAGTATCGTGTCCATCAGCTTCATTGTTGTTCTGTCGGGGTGAGAGTATATATCCAAGCATTGATGTATCATCTGACGGCTCGTGTTTCCAGACCCATACTAAGATGTTCATTGACAAGTAAATTAGTGTCTGTGGAATCTTTGTAACAATTTCGTCGGAACTCGGGGGATTTGATCTACATAACAGTACTGGTATTGACGGAACTCAATACTTCATCAACCTTACCATGTGAGCTGGTATAAGGTTAGCACGACCACTCACGAGTTGATTTAACAACTAATCTCACCCTACGTGCTATACCCAGTTACAAAAGATGAACTGCGTTTGTAAACAGATTCCAATTTACGACGCAATAGGAGATCCAGCCTCGGTAACAGCATTGATTCCATAGTATGAAGGACTTCTCTCGATGAGAACGGTCAAATGGCGGTTCATTCCTTTTCACGAAAATTGCACCATCCGAGTCATCCCTAAAGGCATCCTCAACAGGAAAAGAAAGAAAACACATATCGGTGCATGAAGTGTTCCGTTCGTCGCCATGATGACAAAACAAAGTGGCAAGCCCCAAACAAAGAATAGTAAAGGTTGGGAGTTGTCCTAACTTTCGATCATATACAGTGCGGGTGATGAGCAATACATATCTTTCGGTTCATAAAACCCTATGTGTATATCGCTCTCCAACGGGGATGAACGGAACAGGGAAAAAGAAGGACAATGGAGAACTTCCCCATTACTCTCACAAATAACTAACACACAATGGATATCACAGTCTAAGAAGAAGAAAAATTGTGTAAAGACAGTAATACTATAAATCATCGCGTCATACCTACACCAAAAACCTCCTATCGCCTCCCATCTTGAAGCCATCACCACCAAAGTCACCAGACCATCGCACCGGCTAATCCTCGGTCTCGCCCAATCAAAACCTCCCTCCACGAGACCCCCGACCAATCACCATTCGTTTATTTCCCAGGCAAACGGAGAGGCGAAATACCCGGACCTCTTTTCCAAAACGTCAACCAAAGACCGCAAAAATAATAGGACCTTGTAATACACCAAACCCCCATCCCGCCCTCGAGCGCAAAATCTCCTCTCTTCTCCTCTTCCTCCTCTAACCCATTCGTCAACAGATTCTCAATTGTTGAGAATGCTTCCTTCTACGCGTTTCGCGGCCTCAATGGCCCTTCGAGGTATGCTACTCTCCCCCCCCCCATCATCCCTCTTGTTACCCTCGGGTTTCCGGCGACAACCACCCAGTTCCCTTTTGATATCGCCCCCCGCAACAAGCATGTAGCATGCACTTCGACTATCAACCAGTTTCTCTTCTCGTGCTAACATATTCCTCTCTTCCTCGATCTAGCCAAGCCCTCGACAGCCATTGTTCCCTTCCGTACCGCCGCCGCCGCCTTCACCACCAACTCTCGCCGTGACGCCAACGCCGTTACTACTCAGTCCTCAGCCTCTGGTTTGGCTAAGCCTCGTCGAGAGATTCCTCTTCCTAGCGACGACAAGGCCAAGAGCGTCATTCAATATGCTCTGTATGTTTCCTCCGACCTAGCGCCCTTATCCTTGGTCCTCAATGCCCTCAACCAATCCCGACAATAACTCTCCATTGCGTCATATCCATCCATCAATCAATTGCTTGAAATCTTAATTAACATCCCGTCTCTCTACAGTACCTCCCTGGATGGCATTGCCAACTGGGCTCGTCAGTCATCTCTCTGGCCCATGACCTTCGGTCTCGCTTGCTGTGCCGTCGAAATGATGCACCTTTCCACCCCTCGATACGACCAGGATCGTCTTGGTATCATTTTCCGTGCTTCTCCCCGTCAGTCCGATGTCATGATCGTTGCCGGCACCCTCACCAACAAGATGGCTCCCGCTCTTCGACAGGTCTACGATCAGATGCCCGAGCCCCGATGGGTCATCTCCATGGGTAGCTGCGCCAACGG